>LGRX02035055.1:0-35583 GCA_001247695.2 Cymbomonas tetramitiformis | reverse complement strand
ACTCAAGTTTGAAATACCTCAACTCAGGTTTGGTTTCACACAGGGGGAGGGGTACTGGGAATGGGAATGGGAACTTCCATATAGAACACATGGAATCTGCAAAACGGGAATTCCCAGTGGGAATTTTAGAAAAAACCTTATTTTTTCTCTAAACTCAAGTTTGAAATACCTCAACTCAGGTTTCGTTTCACACAGGGGGAGGGGTACTGGGAATGGGAATGGGAACTTCCATATAGAACACATGGAATCTGCAAAACGGGAATTCCCAGTGGGAATTTTAGAAAAAACCTTATTTTTTCTCATAACTCAAGTTCGAAATACCTCAACTCAGGTTTCGTTTCACACAGGGGGAGGGGTACCGGGAATGGGAATGGGAACTTCCATATAGAACACATGGAATCTGCAAAACGGGAATTCCCAGTGGGAATTTTAGAACAGTTCACGGCTTCCCGCAATGATACGTTAGGTGGTGCAAACACGCAGAAGGCGCGACGTGCACAGCCGGAAAGTCCGAACTGGCGTAGTATTTTGTGATATTATCAGAAAGTGCTCGCGAAAACGGCTACAACCGCAACCCCTCGACATTCCGTCGCTCGCTCTGCAAGAGCCGCAGACTGCAGGCGCGTGATCTGCTTCCTCGGTGTGAGTTGCCGCTGCGCTTGCCATTTCCGTCAACGCGAGATGACAACATGCTTGTTTTATGAGAACAGTTTTATTCCTCTTATGCACTAGGTTTGCTGTGCGCTCATTCCCCACAGTGAAGCAAGGCGCTTCGGCAGTTGTGTGTGGCCGCAGCCCTAGGAAAACAGAGCCCTTCCATACGTATGGACTGTCGTATGGATACCATATGGATGCCATGTGGACAGCCGTATGGACCACAAGGCCGAAAAACTCGTAAAGTGTTAAAAAGCGTACGGACTACGTCGTTCGTGTAAATATGTCCCATGGATTGCATGTGGACAACGTCTGGAATCCATATGGACTCCATGTGGACATTGTATATCGTCCACATGGCGTCCATCCGCATGGACGGTTAGCGGAAAGACCGTATGGATACCAAGTGGAAGTCTCATGTATTTCATATGGATATCGCATGGATTACGTACGGAAACCATGTGGACTAAACACGGAAAGGACAGCAAGACGAATATTGCATACATACGGATTACGTATGTCCGGCCCGCGGAACACTACCTTCATACGGGTGAAATGGCTATCTTAAATCAATACATACAGAGGGACTACATGGTCCATCCGGATGGAGTGCGCATGTACATGTATATCCCCTACAGATCTGCAACCCTTGGGAAAGCTTTCCATAGGCATGGAAACGGGTGAAAACCCTATGGAAAAGCCCTATGGAAAAGGGAAAATGGATACTGGAGGTTATCTCGAAAACAAAAATTTTGAGTTTCCATCCCTATACTCACCCTTGGGAAGGTTTTCATTATTTTCCAGGGCATTCCATAGGGTGATTGTGCTTTCCATAGGGTTTTCCAAGGCATTCCATAGGGATGATTGTGGCGTCCATACCTATGGAACGTTTTCCATAGGGATGGAAGGAATCGTATGGAAAATATCGTATGGAAAACCCTATGGAAACCCAATGGAAAGTCCTGGAATATCAAGCGTTTTCCGTACCTATGTCATCCTTATAGCATTCCTATGGAAAGCCGTATGGAAAACCCTGTGGAAAAACACACGGATATGTTCCATCCCTATGATCACCCTATGCTGGCCCTATGGAACCTAATAGGTCATACCTATGGAAATCTTTCCCCAGGCATGGTACCCCTTGGGAAACCTGTTTCCATACGGACGGTGTACCTATGGAAGCGAATTCCATAGGCATGGTATCCCTTGGGAAGCAATCTTCCATACGGTCGATATACCTATGGAACATTTTCCACAGGTATGGTATCCCCTGGGAAAGATCTTTCCATACGGACATTATGCCTACGGAAGACGGGCCCATACACTTAGCGTCCCTTGGGAAATAGGTTTCCATACGGCCGACATACTTATGGAAAGGTTTTCCACTGGGTGGCTCACCTTTGGGAAAGATTATTCCATAGGATGGCTATACCTATGGAAACACAATTCCATACGTGCTGTATACTTATGGAAAGGTATTCCATACGGATATTATATGTATGATTCCGTTAACAGCATCAGGAGTATACCTATGGAAACGCTTTCCGTAGGGTGACCCGCCCTATGGAATTCATATTCCATACGGTTATTATACTTATGGAGAGCATTTTCCACAGGTGTACTATACCTACGGAAAGCTTTTTCCCCAGGGATACCATGCGTATGAAAACCGTATATTATAGGTATTGAAAACATCTTTCCCTACGTATGTTATCCGTATGGAAACTATTTACTATAGGCATAGTATAGGTATGGAACCAGTAGATATATATGGTTTCCATAGGCACGATATAGGGATAATATCGGGATGCTATACGTATGGAACTTAATTAATATTTACTTTCCATAGGCACAGTAGTGGGGCAGTATAGGGATACCGTACGTGTAGCACTGACTGTGTAGCATACATATTGCACATTAGCAACATGCAGTGTGTTCACTATGTTTCCACTGTGCGAGATAAACAAAATACTCGAGCATCTTTACTACGATTAACATGTATCTAGCTAGGCAGAAAGTAATACGAATGGGACTATCAAATTTTATCATACCAACGAATACACAAAATAATGTTCTACTCGTGCACTTTCTATTTACAATACGCAAAATGATGTTCTACTCGTGCACTTTCTATTTACAAGATGCCAACCTAAAATCAATGTATCCATCTAGAACGCTTGACGGGATGCTTGAAGTTGACGTTGTACTCGAGGCGGTCGATTTTCTCCATCTCGCTTCGCTCCAAAACAACCGATCTAAAATGGAAAGTAAAGAGCCAACACTTAGTAAAAAAGCGGAAACGCACAAAAGAATATTCTATTGAAAACATAAAGGACTTATCAACCTAGAATGTTTGAAGGGATGCTTGAAGTTGACGTTGTACTCGAGGCGGTCGATTTCCTCCATTTCGCCCTCCTCGAAAACAGCCAATCTGAAAAGGAAAGTAAAGAGCCAACACTTAGTAAAAAGCGGAAAAGCACAAAATAAACCTTTATTGAAAACATAATTAACAACCGAGCAACCTCAAATAAATGCGAATAAGAACGCGAGATGAAAACCTAATATGACTTCGCCACGCGAACGTTTTCAGCGGATCTGAAAAACGAAACCAACCAACTAACGTTTAGTAAAGAAGAAAGAAAATAGCAGTCGTCAACGAAAGAAGCAAAGGAAAGTAAAAGGGGGATGTGGAGTGAGTTGGATTTGAACCAACTATTTCGAGTGCAAAGGACTCGCGGGAAATTCCCGTTCACTCCTAGTCAAAGTTTCACGCATGCCAAGTATGAGCGCGCGAAGCACACACAAAATAATACACACGCATAACCAAAACATGCACTGCAAACCAGTGCCATATTGCAACCTGTGAGAATTAAAATATCACAGCACGCAACTCACTGGCGAGGCTGCTGCAACATTGCTGACGGCGAACTGTGAAGAGTGCAATAACGTGAGTTTGAACTTGACCGTTCAGAAAAATCGAAGTGCTCAAAAACTTTGCCGTTCAGAAGTCACATCGCATCGGATCGACTCGTCATGCGAGCACGATCGACGATGACGACGATGATGACGATGCGATGTCTCAGACTCTCAGTGACATTGCATCGGAGATGATCGACTTAATAAAATTTAAACTGGGATTAAATGTAATCAACCCTTCGTAATGGTCTAGAGGTGGCCGTCGTTCTCAGTCTCAATCGAACCTATGAGATCCCGATTTTTTTTGAAGTTCCAGAAATAAAATCTCGACTAGCCAAAACAGCGCATACAGGCCGCAATTTTGTTTTTTTGCCCCCCTCGTCAGTGAACAAATGGTTTGTTTTCTTGGGGGTGATCGAACAAGCTCATTTTATTTGGGGGGGTTTTTGGCGGCGGTAGGGGGTCTTCCATAGGGGTTTCCATAGGGATAGGCTCTGGATTTCCCATAGGGCACACCACTTTTTCCACAGGCTCCGGATTTTCCATAGGGTACATTGGTGATGCTTTTTAACCTGTTTCCAGGCCATTCCACAGGTATGGACGCCACAATCATAGGGATGATCTCTGTGGCATTCCTTAACAGTGTAATTCTGCATTTTCCATAGGCATTTTCCAAGTGCGGCGTGTTGCTGTTGTAGGGTCCAAAAAGGGCCTGTTTTAATCTGCCCTATTTTTCATTTTTTTAATTCCATCCCTATAAAATAACCTATGGAATCCCGAAAATGGGGTGAGCCAACCTATGATCACCCGGTGGAAACGATTTCCATTGGGGCCTGTGGCAAATTTTCCAGAGCCATTCCATACGATTTTCAGATAGGGGATTTAAAAGTGACCTATGGAAAGGTTTTTGCCCTATGGAAAGCCAATGGAAATGCGTTCCCATAGGTTTTACATAGGGTTTTTCCATCCCTGTGTAATTATTTCCAGCCCTACGGACGCCACTATTATAGGGTTAACACCTTGACCGTTCATAGAATATCAACCCAATATCCCTATGGAAAGTTCAAGTTATTTTCCCATAGGTTGTATAGGGTGGGCATCCCTATGGAACCAGAATACAGCATTCCTAACGTATGTCCACCCTATGTCCACCCTACGTTCATGGTATGGAAGGTATTGAACACCTTCCATAGGGATGTCATTGGGCGGACCGCCCTATGGAACACATCGTATTGTTTCCATGCCTATGCCCACCCTACGCCCACCCTATGACCACCTCATGATCACCCTATGCCTAGCAAATGAAAAGTTAAAAAGGAAGCAACGGTTCCAAGTAGTCATGCGTGCTGGTATGGATGGTGTGTTGTGGGCCAGTATTAAACACCCACGGGGTCGACATGCCACCATGTCCTTGCACCGTGTGCCGACTACAAGTTGAAAAACCTCTTCGAACGATACAACGACATACGAAGCTATACAAGAGATGGCAAGGAGCGGTATACATGGGGAAAGTAGTAGTGAAGACGATACTTCAAGTGATGACGGGGGTGACCGTAATGGTGGTGATGGTGGTTCCCTTGGAGGTGATGATGACATGGAAGATGCCAATGCAGAAGAGGACGAAATTCTCCAGGATCATTTGAGAAAGCTGGAAGAACATTGTGCCCGTCTCCTAAGTCCTGCTGCCAACGATGATGATATGGATAACCAAGAGGTACCCCTCTTTCTGTATTTCCCAAGGGTGGGCGTACGTATGCCAACAGGTGGGCATAGGTTGGGAAATCGTTGAACGTTTCCATAGGGTGGGAACAGGCATTCCCAGAGGCGGGTATAGGTAGGGCGCTGGGTAAGTATGCCTATGGAAAGCATTGGACGTTTCCAGTGGGTAGGCATAGGGCGAGCATTGGGCGGGCATAGGTTGGGAAAACATGGAATGTTTCCATAGGGTGGGCCTAAACATTCCCAAGGGCGGGTATAGGTGGTTCACTGGGTAGGCATGCCTATGGAAAGCATTGGATGTTTCCATAGGGTCGGCATAGGGTGGGCATAGGACGGGCATAGGGGGGACATGCGGAGGGAAATGCCTTTTTTTTATTTTGCAGTTCCTGTAAAGTTGGGGATGCCTCTCGTGATTTCACAGGTCGTTGATCACGTCTATGCCGAGAAGGTTTCAACAATGCATCGTCTTGTCAATGATCTGCTGGAAACGAAATCCGAGCACAATGCTACCCAATCCATGTTTGATCAAATCTTCAATCTCATGCGGCACACGGTGATTGGCAACGTTGACATCATCGGCAATCAGAGACGAAATGGTTTCCCGACCTCCTTCAAAACAAGCTTTGTCTATGTGGAAGGATTTTGCCCTGCCGTACCATACCGCCGACGTTTGCAGGAATGAATGCATGATCTTCACTCCGGGCCGGCATGACGACCTTACCCAGAGCCTCCATTGCCACAAACTTCGGTGTCACCCCAGCTCTCGACGTAACGGACGGCTTATTCCGGGAAAGCCGTACAAGGTATTTAGGTTTTGGCGCTTGGACGAACTCCTGCCGATGCTATATTTGATACCAGAGATGGCCGAGCTCTTGGTATCATGGAAGATAACTACACCCGCGGAGAACGACGATCTGCCGGTTGTGACTACGTTTCATCGTAAGTGTATCCCTCCCACATGCTCACCCTATGCCCACCCTATAACATCCCTATGATCACCCTATGTCCACGCTATAACATCCCTATGATCACCCTATGTCCACCCTATGCTCACCCTATGCCCAATTCACAATTGCCTTGCATCCTATGTTGACCCTATGCCCACCCTATAGCCGCCCTATGTCCACCCTGTGCCCACCCTATGCTCACCCTTTGGAAAGTATGTGTTGCAAGTACGGCGAGCTTCTGAAAATTTATAGCATCCCGATTGGCAGGAAACAATTTGTTTTCCTCAAAGTAAGATGGTTTCCATTGAAGGCAGCATTTCAAGATACCGTGGCGAACAATATGATGTTGAGGTCGGACTTGCCATGGGACCTTTCCGAGGTTTTCATCCAAGCATTTGAGATTGAGTGCTTGGTGTGCATTGTACCCATTCCATGGAACTTTGACCGGTTCATCACGACCAAGAGAATTCCAGCTGGACGACCTGATGCAAATAGGTTGGTATATTATCTCGGCGAGCACAAACTCGGTTTCAATGATCCACCATGGAGATATGATAAAGACAAGATGATGCTCATACTAGATAGGCATGTAGATTTTGTGGGCGACTTACATGACGAATAACTTGTTCATTTCATAGATGGAATTATTCTGTATATTAATATGTATATATGTAGTAAAAGCCCTATGGAAAGCCTGGATATATCATGAATCATCACCCTATGCTCACCCTATGAAACCTGAATGGTTATACCTATGGAAACCCTTTCACAAGTATGGTATCCCTTGGGAAACATGTTTCCATACGGATGATATACCTACGGAAGACCTTTCCACTGGGTGGCTCACCCCTGGGAAAGCTCATTCCATAGGCTGGCTATACCTATGGAACTCGGTTCCATACGTACGGTATACGTGTGGAAACGTATTCCATATGGATACTATAGGTATCGACTTTGCCACCTGTATCAGGAGTATACCTACGGCATGCTCACCCTGTGTTATCCCTATAGCTAACCCTATGGAAACCCCTATGGAATTACGTCTTTATTGACCGAGAATACGCAGAATGAATTGTATATTTCCATAGGTATACTATCCCTATGGGGGCCCTATGGAAAGCCCTATGGAATTACGTTGATATTCCCGAGAATACGCAGAGTGAATTATACGTTTCCATAGGCCTACCATACCTATGGCATCCCTATGGAAGGCCCTATGGAATTACGACTTTATTCCCGAGAATACGCAGGGCGAATTGTACATTTCCATAGGTGTACTATCGCTATGCCCGCCCTATGGAAAACCTTGTGGAAAACTCATAGTATACGCTAAGTTTCCATAGGTGCGCTATCCGTACGCCCGCCCTACGCCCGCCCTTGGACATGCCTATGGAAAGCGTATGGGAAAGTTATATTTTCCATAGGGCTTTCCATCGGCCCCTATGCCTATAGCCGCCCTATGGAAGGGTTTACATTTTCCATAGGGTTTTCCATAGTCCTGGTTATGCCTATAGTCGTCCTATGGAAATGTTTACTTTTCCATAGGGTGATTATACGGCCTTCCATGCCTATGGAACGTCCTTTTCCATAGGCATACAGCCCTATAGAAACCCTATGGAAACTCCAAAAGGGGGTATCCCTATGGAAATACCCTATGGAAAACTTTCCAAGCCTTTGGAAAATATTTCCGGATTTTCCCGAGCGTTCCCAAGGGCGGGCATAGGGAGGGCACAGGGATGACATGCCTATGGAAAGCTTTCCCAAGGGTTGCAGATCTGTAGGGCCCGAGTGACCCTGGTGAAACACCACTCCGCCGTACGAGAATTTCCCGTTCGATTTCTCGGCGTATCCCTCCTTCCCACCAAAGCCGTCGCCATACACATACCGCGGCCTAAAGTTAATGTACTTGTTGTACGAGTGAAGACGTTGCGGCAGATCCAGGTCCTCCCACAGAGGCTTCCGCTGATGGCCACCTACGGGCAATGCCTGTGCGGGAGTGTTCGTGGGTTGCTCCGCCGATCCCAACGGCGCGTCCGGTACCACCCCCGCGGTCTCGGGTGCGGGCACCTCCGTGCTCGTGGGGGCGGGAGCATCCGCGGGTTGAGCCGCCGCTCCCGACGGCTCCTCTACACCCCCCGCGGGTTCCTCCGCCGATCCCGACGGCGCGTCCGGTACCACCCCCGCGGTCTTGGGTGCGGGCACCTCCGTGCTGGTGGGGGCGGGAGCATCCGCGGGTTGAGCCGTCCCTCCCGACGGCTCCTCTTCACCCCCCCGAACGCCCTCGGGTGTGGCCGCTTCAAGGGGTGGGGGAGCCGATGCCGAGAACTCCGAGAGCATGGACAAGGCAGGTGCCGGAGTGTCCGCGGGTTGCTCCGCCGATCCCGACGGCGCGTCCGGTACCACCCCCGCGGTCTTGGGTGCGGGCACCTCCGTGCTCGTGGGGGCGGGAGCATCCGCGGGTTGAGCCGTCCCTCCCGACGGCGCGTTCACTACCAGCCCTGCGGTGTCGGGTGCGGGCACCTCCGTGCTGGTGGGGGCGGGAGCATGCGCGGGTTGCTCCGCCCCTCCCGACGGCCCCTCTACACCCCCCCGAACGCCCTCGGGTGTGGCCGCTTGAACAAGGGGCGGGGGATCCGACGCCGACGGCACCGCAAGCAACGGCAAACTCTTCTCGAGCGCGCCTTCCAGCAGCATGGCACCATGTTTTGCGAGGTTCAGAGCGTCTCTCTCGGCTTGGGAGGTTGGGTAGACCGTGCGCTTCGCCATGCACTCCGGCCTACCACAATTGTTCACCTCTTCAATGCCTTTGGCTACCATGCACACGTTATGGTAGCTAGCATTGCAGTGCGAGCACCTGTGGACACCACGTCCATCGTCCTTCTCGCATATGAAGCAGGACTCATCTGGTGCTGGCGGTGGGGGTGAGGGCGGAGCCGTGGCGAGCCCACCTAATTCATAGAACACCAAAACCAAGCACGTTTACACAAGTAGGACGAGAAACATAAATAGAACTAAAAACTCATTACAACGTTATATTATTGGACCACTTTGAAAAATGTGCTCACCAGCGTCGCCGGTCTTCAGCGCGCTAGTAGGCCAGTCCAAGGACTTTCTTCGAGAACTCTGCACTTCCTTGGCCAAGCCCGCCAACGCGCGGGGAGCGTCAATTGAGGCCAGCGTTTTAACGGTGGCCTCGGTGGCATCTTCCGCCACTTCACTAGCAGTACACTCTGATCGCTGCTCGCACTCCTTGCGCCCACAGTTCTTTTGATTTGTGAGCAAACCACAATCGGCAGTCCCGAATTTTCGCTGACATGAAGGATGGAAACCACCTCCACAAACACTACAAGTCATAATGGTCGCGCTTTTCTTGCAATAAACGCACTTCCCCGGCCGAGGACCACACTGCTTGCATATTACTCCAACCTCCTCATTGCTAGAACACGCGAAATGAAAGTAGCCCTGGCACGTCTTGCATTGGATCTTCGGTACAATAGTTTTCGGGACCGCACAATCGCGGACCACACATTTCACTACATTCTCTTCTTTCTTCTTCACAAGAGCTTTCACAACAGCCTTTGCTCCACGGTTCGCCCCCATGTTTCTGGGGCAAGGTGTTAACGTGCTACTTACTCTTAGGTTTCAGGAGCATAAGTCAATTAAGTAAAGGCGGAGTCTTGGGCCTTCAAGTCCGTCCAGAACTCCAAAGCGCCACATCACCATGCACATACAAATATCCCACGCAAAAATATTTCGCTGTTGAACCCTAACAGATTTGGAGTCCGTCGATAAAACTTGATCGAACTCCAAAGCGCCACATCACGATGCACACAACATTATGTCACGGATATAAATTATGATGTGGAGCGCTGACAGATTTGGAGTCCGTCGATAAAACTTGATCGAACTCCAAAGCGCCACATCAAGATGCACATAACATTATGTCACGGATATAAATTATGATGTGGAACGCTGACAGATTTGGAGTCCGTCGATAAAACTTGATCGAACTCCAAAGCGCCACATCACGATGCACACAACATTATGTCACCGATATAAATTATGATGTGGAGCGCTGACAGATTTGGAGTCCGTCGATAAAACTTGATCGAACTCCAAAGCGCCACATCACGATGCACACAACATTATGTCACCGATATAAATTATGATGTGGAGCGCTGACAGATTTGGAGTCCGTCGATAAAACTTGATCGTACTCCAAAGCGCCACATCAAGATGCACATAACATTATGTCACCGATATAAATTATGATGTGGAGCGCTGACAGATTTGGAGTCCGTCGATAAAACTTGATCGAACTCCAAAGCGCCACATCACGATGCACACAACATTATGTCACGGATATAAATTATGATGTGGAGCGCTGACAGATTTGGTGAACTCCAAAGCGCCACATCATGAAGCACTTCACGCCATTTCGAAGTGAAACGCGTTCGTATTCTTCAAGAATGTGACCGGTGATGGAAGTGCGAGGAAGCTCATGCCCTCGCACGAATATATTTCATGTATATTTGATATGTGGTTAGCGTGGTAGAAACGACAACGATATGGGTGGGACGAAGCGGCGCCCCAATCCGACAAGCTTCAACGGTGCGGTTGTACTTTATTTGTAAAGAGCCCGAAGCTATTATGAACTATTATGATCTGTGACAAAATGCGTGAGAACGACTGTTGAGGAGTGCGCATACCTTTTTGTAGCAGGGGTGCACATCGTGGAAGGCCACGTGAAGTTCACCGTGGTTCGGGATGATCGACGTTGGCTACTAGGGCAGTTATGTGGAATCATGCATGTCATTCTAGCTATGAGCGTCTTTTTAGCTTTGTGCGGCTCAGACGCGAGCTACAATCCTGGACCAGACTGGGATATCCCGCCAATTCTTATGGACTTGCTACCTCTTCTAGTAGAAGTAGGCGACTCCGCACGCACCATACCTCTTGGAGTGTGGCCCCTACCGCAAGAAGCTATGCCGACGCTTCGACACTTGGTTACCAAGTTGGATTCGGTGTGCGATATTTGGGCGTCTGCACGAGCTGAGGCGACTTCCACGCCCTTGCGCAATTGTCAGATTCCTGACAGCTCAGACAAAGAGGAATGTTCTTCTCCAGACGAACTGGACACTTCGCGCGAAGTGTCCAAAGGAGGGATAGAGGGGCAAGAAGATGGTTTGCGTCGGTCGCTGACACGTCACGAAGTTGACAGACCACAGGAATACACGCCACTGAAGCGAGGAAACAGGAACCACTGGATAGGGAAGATGAGCGAGATTTTTAGTAGGTCCCCAAACCGCATCGCTTCAGCGGTGAGGGGGTACATTGAAACGCTGCCAAAGGAAGCGGCAGTAGGTGTACTGCAACGCTGTCGCGCAGCGTTGTTCGGTGATACAGAAATGGCGAAGACCAAAGCTATGGACTGCATTCTAGAAAACCTGGTTGCGGTCTTTGGGGCGCTGTCGAGTAGGAATTCTAACTTGAACGAGGAGCACAAGCTTGCAGTGGCGGCCGCAGTGTTTGGCGAGAACATGCAAGAGGGGCAAGTGTTAACCGCAGCGACAACAATGTTAGGCGTGCATAAGCGTGTAGGATATGCGGGCATCACGGGGCATAAAAACATGCTGGCGGGTGCGAGGGTTGGCAATGCCGAGCGTGCACGAAGGAGCTTGCACGTGGGTGTGACGCGCCCCAAGCGACGTGGGCGTCGTTCAGGGTGCATGGCGGAAGCCACTTGTGCACTCATCCGCGACTTTTGGTTGCACCCGGACAACACGCGCGTGAGTCCTTGTAAGAAGGACGTGGTGTTGGCAAGAGATCCACACACGGGGAAGCTTAAGACGCCCCGTGAGTACGTTAGCAAGCATTAGCTTGAGGCTTCGCAACTAGTGGTGTACCGGAGATTTGTGGCGAAATATCCAAGCGTGAAGGTGGGGCAAAGGTCGTTTGAGAAGGCGGGAGTTTGCAAACCGCACAATGTGGTACGGTTGACAAGAAGGGACAACATCTCTTGTTGTTGTAGGTATCACGAGGACATGCGCATGGTGCTTAAAGGGTTCGACGAAGCACGGGAGGCGGTGCACAAGAAGTGCCCGTGCAAGGATAAGAAGTGTTGCCCCCGAGTGCCACGGACGGCGGAGGAAAAGAGGGAGAGCGCGGTGGGTGCGCCGACGGGGCAAGTGTGTGGCATCGTGAAGGCGGGGAAGTCTACCTCCACGTTCGCGGAGAGTCTGTCGTGCCCGCGTGAAGGGGATAAGCACCGCATAGAGTGCCTATTGCAAACCTGCAAACAGTGCGGAGGTTTGAAGAACTTTAAAGTGTGCGAGAAGGAGGTGCAATATGCGGAGGAGGTGAGGTGGTCGTGCTATGAGACTCTGAGTACGGGCAAGTACGACGACGAAGGGAAAGAGGTTAGGAGGTTGCAGTTTTTGCAGAAGAAGACGAAATTGGGGGCGTTGATATCTAAGCTGCAAACGTTGTTGCTGGGGCACGAACCGGGGAAGTCGCCAAACTGTCGGTGCAATGGACGCTTTCTGTGCGAGGACGCGGCGTCGGAATCGTGGAAGTGGCGGAGGCTAAATGGCGTCGGGGACTGCCCGTTTTTGCGTCCCTATGCTTACCATACATTCATGGCCTTGCACCAACACCGTCAATTTAAGACGTGTATCACGGATTTGCCGTTGGGGCATACGGCGTGGTGTTTCGACTTCTCCGAGAACCATTCGTTGAACATCCCGAGGGAAGTTCAGAGTTTGCACTGGGTGGTGAAGCAGGCTACTGTGTTGGTGTGTGTATTATGGCGGCTCGCGTGCAAGGAAGTCGATGGGGTAGAGTCCACGGCGGAGAACCCGGTTGTGATAAAGGACTATGTGTACTTTATCAGTGATGACCGCAAGCATGATCACGGATTCATTCAGTACATGCGAGAGGTGATCATCAAGGAGTACTTTGAGAAAAGGGGGATTCCGAAGCCAATATTTATTCACGAATGGGCGGATGGCTGTGCGGGGCAGAACAAGTGCGCGGCGGGTTTCGCGGACGTGGGAAACAGCAAAATGGAATGGTCGCTGGGGATTCCTTGTCAGCGGAACTTCTTTGAGACGGCGCATGCTAAAGGGGAGCAGGACGGAGCGGGGGCACACGATCGTGAAGCATGCAGCGGCGGTGGCGGTAATTTCGGAGGGTGACAAATGGTATGGGAAGATCTTGTGTGCGGCCGATCTCTATGCTTTTTGTGTGGAGAGGTTGCGCACACGCGCGGACACCAGCTACACGAAGTCGAGGGCCGCATTCAATCAACGATTTTTTATCTAGTTCCCGAGGACGCGACGAAAGAGGTGGCGGGAGGTTTGTCGGCGGTTGATCACACGGCGCGCATCGCATACAAATCTTTGGAGCGCACTTTGCAACTGCATTCGGTGCGATCGGGCGTGGAGGGGAAGTTGCTGGTGCGCGACAGGACATGCTATTGCGTGTCATGCTATGCGGAATGTGTGTCGTCCATGCCGACGTCCGAGAACTGTTTGGAGAGCTCGCATGTGGATTTGTGGAGGAGGTGGAATTGACGCCCGCAACGGGTGCGGACGCGGCAAGGGTGCGGGAGTTGGTGGAGGAGTATGCGAGTGATGTGAGTGTAGCGGTGCGGCGCGGATGCATCATCGCGGTCCACCGAGACCCGGCGGGCCGCACACACGCCTACTACTTGGTGAAGGCGTTATCCGCCGTGACGGAGGTTGGACCTAGGGGGCGCCGAGATGACTATGGGCAATATTTTGCCCCGGGAGAATTTGTGGTTTCGGGGAGGTACTTTGAATGGGAAGATGCCGATGTGAGAGATGACTACATACTAGACACAAGTAAAAAGTGCTTGATCTCTTGTGAAGCCGTGCGTGCAACCGATGTGCGCCTAGTTAAAAGAGGGGATGTGTACAAGATGCCTGCCGCCGAGCATGAGCGCGTGTTATCACTGTTGTAATTTTTGCATTCAAATATATAGTATGGGATTTGGCATTCACAATGCAATAATGATAACATTTTTTGCATATTTATGCTCAAGCATTTGAACAAACTTGGGGCATCACAATTTTGATGTGACGCGCATGCATGCCAAGTGCAAAACACGATTTCCTGCGGTTTGAAGTGCCCAAAATGGCCCCGCACGACTACTCCAAAGCCCTAAATGTCAAAAAATAACATTTTTGAGTTTGTCTAAACCTTCTCCAAACTTCTCCAAAAATATCAAGCCGTATAACAACATTTACCGAAATTATGCACTTTCTAGCGGACCCCGCATACGCGAAACCCCTGCTCTCACCGCCAATATTTCACCCGCCAGCAACCCTAAAACCCTAAAATCTTGGCTATGCAACTTTCAAGTGCCTTCAACTAACTTGGTGCACCTCCCCAAACTCGGCGATGACCTTTTATCAACACATTCATGCGACGCGCATGCATGCCAAGTGCAAAACACGATTTCCTGCGGTTTGCAGTGCCCAAAATGGCCCCGCACGACTACTCCAAAACCCTAAATGTCAAAATTTTATATTTTTGAGTTTGTCTAAACCTTCTCCAAACTTCTCCAAAAATATCAAGCCGTATAACAACAATTTCCGAAATTATGCACTTTATAGCGGACCCCGCATACGCGAAACCCCTGCTCTCACAGCCAATATTTCACCCGCCAGCAACCCTAAAACCCTAAAATCTTGGCTATGCAACTTTCAAGTGCCTTCAACTAACTTGGTGCACCTCCCCAAACTCGGCGGTGACCTTTTATCAACACATTCATGCGACGCGCATGCATGCCAAGTGCAAAACACGATTTCCTGCGGTTTGCAGTGTCCAAAATGGCCCCGCACGACTACTCCAAAACCCTAAATGTCAAAATTTTATATTTTTGAGTTTGTCCAAACCTTCTCCAAACTTCTCCAAAAATATCAAGCCGTATAATAACATTTTCCGAAATTATGCACTTAAGTATGTAACCCCCGTCCACCCACGCGTGCCACATGCCAGGAGAGTCATTCCGGAGATGAGAATTTTTCCGGAGGAGAGAACTATTCCGGAGTCAAACGAATGTGATAGTGGAGATGGGAAATATTCCGGAGATGGGAGAAATATTCCCGGAGGCACGCGAACGATAGCACGGAGAGGAGAGTCATTCCGGTGATGCGAAATCTTCCGGAGGAGAGAACTTTTCCGGAGTCGCGCGAATGTGATAGTCGGGAGATGGGAAATATTCACGAGATGCCAAATATTCCGGAGGCACGCGAATGCCACGGAGAGGAGAGTCATTCCGGAGATGAGAAATATTGGCATAGAGGATGAGGCTGAGGAGCCACCGCCACCAACACTATATTAACCTTTTCGTGTATCAAATACCTACTCAACACACTAAATTTTGGCCCGAAAGGATAAGTATGTAACAAGTTAGGGAAATGCATTGTTTCCGCTAATCGTGCGTAGCCTGAAACACAGTGTCGTAGTTTTCGATATATTACGCCTATCGTGCTAATAAACGATATACCGAAATTTTTGTTTTTGCAAAACCTATTCAGCACACTAAACTTTAGCCCGAAAGGATAAGTATGTAAAAAGTTAGAAAAAAATACATCGTCTCCGTACAAAACTGTGTAAGCGGTTTAATATTGTCGTCACGATTTACGGAATATCACACCTATGCTAACAAACGACATACCAAACTTTTTGTATATGAAAAACCTTTTGACTTCTTTCTTTTTCAGCCAAAACTTACTCAGGAAAATACTCAGGTATTTCAAAAATTATGCCCATTTTGGTATTTTCGGTTATTTTGATACGCCTCATAAAATGATATCAGTTTTGATGTTATATTGCTCCAATCGCGACAAACAACATATCACGGTGTTCGTCTATGAAAGACCTATTTGGAACACCAAACTGTATATGAGTTGGTTGACGATGTGAAAAGTTATGTCCGAAAAACTCAGTATATTTTAGGGTTTCTTGACGGTATGATATCTATGTAAGGTATGAGCTAACAAAAGCTCGCGTTAAGATAAGTTAAGATAAGTTATGATTGTATGAGTGATATGCAAGTGGTATATGCTAAGTTTAAAGCTTGGATGACTAGTTGGTATGCTCGAATGACAAGTTCGGATGCTCGGATGGCGAGTGGGTATGCTCGGATGGCGAGTGGGTATGCTCGGATGGCGAGTGGGTATGCTCGGATGGCGAGTTCGGATGCTCGGATGGCAAGCTTGCCTTTTTGGCAAGCTTGCCTCTTTAGCTCACATGCTTGGCTCTTTAGCTTCACGATCCTGAGGGAGCGCTCTCTTGCCAGGCAAGGGGCTCTTGCCCTCGGTTTCGTGAAGTGCGCCACAGCAATGTGATAATTCACATGCCGGGCTCATTAGCTTCACGATCCCGAGGGAGCGCTCTCTTGCTAGGTAAGGGGCTCTAACCCTCATTTTCGTGAAGTGCGCCACAGCAATGTGATGAAAGGTGGCATTTCAGGTCCAACTGAGATCTCCGAACTTGGTTCGGCGCTCTTTAGATTTGAGCTAATGCCACTAAAATAGAACGATCGACGACGCTCGAATCTAGCTCATATCTTCTCAATTCCATCCATTGGAACGAATTCCTTCCTCGCGCTTTGATATGTGATATTCGGAATTTTGGCCTACCATGGAAGGCCTCCTACTGTGGCACAGTGTGCCACAAATACAGGCCCCATGGACGATTTTCGTGAATACTTCGATTATGAATCAAACGAAGTAGCTACATGTCGTAATTTTTCACGGAGAGTAACGTGACGTTCTCAGAAATTTCGTCAGATAAACGGTTGCGGTAGAAAAACGTCGCGCTGAAAAGTCTGCGAGTTGAAGAATACTTAGTTTGGCCAAAGGGAAAACGCAAGTTTCGGTAAAATTACCCAATTGAAGTGTGTGAAATAGAAACATTTTGTCTCTTTCGCGCTGAGTTTTGCTGTGAAAGCAGTGCAACCCTCAGTTGCCAATTTGAGTTCCCTTTAGCGAGGGTTTCCAAGCGACGAACAAAATCTTACCTCGCGCCCTTATTTCATGCGCTTGATATATTTCCGCAAGGAAGCTGCGTTTAAGAACGCAGTGAACGAAATCATTTCCTGCTGCTGCTGCATCTTTGGCCGCAATTTTTGAAATTATCTCTGCATAGAATTCGATTTTATTTCTGCCTCCGTCGGCGCATTCTGCATTCAAATTCACCGATGACCACAACGAACAGACCGGGTGATGATGATGCATGTTTTTCTTCACTCGACTGTCAATGTCACTGAGCGAATGTTTTCCGCATGAACGGCGCATTGCGCCCGATGGGCATCATTTCGATCTCCAATCACGGGACGGCGCTTTGGTTCTTCGAGCCAAGATGCTGCCCGATGCGACTTTCGTCATTTGTCGAATAGTGGACGACGATAGACGAATTTCGGCAGATCCCAAATTGCATCGGTGGTCGGAAATTATGTAATATTTATATTTCCACGATGATCCGCATGACTTATCCATTTGCAGCTCATCGTATAACTGTAGTATGATAACGGCCGAATATTGTATATGCTGATTTATAGGATACTGGACGGACAACAGAAGAACTACAGCCGATTTCAAATTGCATCAGGCCACGGAATTTATACACTAGTTATATATTCGCGATGATTCGCAAGACTTACCGATTTGCTGCCTGCTGTACTATTGTCGTAGGATAACGGCCGAATCTTGGATACGACGATTTATAGCACGAGCTCGTTCACCGTATTTCCTTCATGTGCAACGCGAGTCACAAAAATGTGAATTATATATTACACACGTTTCAATACAGTCGAATCCGAAAAGTGAAAATATATAAGAACGCCACGATACTCACCGATCGGTTCCGGAAAGCGCGTCCAGTGATAATTTAGTATACTCGACTGATATCGTAAACCTCGTGGATAACGTCACTCCTGAATTCTGATACGAAAAACACGTTTCATGTCATGTATACAGTCTGACGTCACTTGTGTATAATGATTCAAAAATGACTTGTCGCGAGGATTATGTTCCTAAAATGCACCCGAATCGGGTTGTGTCCCATATACTGGAGTGGCACGATTCGAATAAATATGTTAAAAAACTGCACACTCAAAAAACCCGGATGTATCCTCACCTCCTTGCCCGACAGAGTGATCATGTAGATCTCATCCGTGGCCTCATCCCATCGGTGCCGTGCTGCGCGCCTCCTTACTCGGCGAACCTCATCCTCCGGCAATTTCACGCTGCCATCGGACTTCACCCATCAACACACTATTCGATGAAAATGATATTCTCATGTGAAAATGATATTGCCTTATTTACCTCATGATAGGATTAAAAAGCCGCATTTTAACAGCCAAGAACATGCAAGTGCAGGTTGTGCATTAGATTTAATGGTTTTTATGGTACAAAATTGAGGTCAAATGCACTTTTTCGAAATCTAGGAGGAGTGAAAACACAAAGAACTTTTGACTCGGAATCTATATACACGTTATATACATATTATTTACATGTTTTCTTTCGGGCTTGCTTTACGCGTCCACTTCAGGTGCTACCGCTAGCGCTACGCAATTATCAAAAGCTTCGTCTTCATCGGAATGATCCGATTCATTCAAGTCACCTAGGTCCTTGCGCGTGCGTTTGGATTGTTGTGCAAGCAAAGCGACGACTATCTGCGCGTATTGCTCGTTCGGTATACTCCGTTCGGGGTCTTTCGCATCCACATTCCATGCCAGCACTATTTCATTCTTATCGAAAGTCTCGGTAGACGGTCGGTGCCCCGGTGGCGCTGCGAAAGCTCCTGCGTGACTCGCAAGCTGCTTGCCGAGGTGCTTCTTCTTGGTGTCGGTGTGCTTTTGGGTTGGAAATAGCGATATAGCAGCTGTTGAGTTGACGGATAGCGCGCCTCCACCTTCACCAAGTACAACGGATCCGACCATTCGCTTCGCTTCAGTTGTACGCGGAAAGCGAACTTGTCGTTTTCAGATTCCACCACGAGAGCCACTGCAAAGCTGCCGACTGTCATCTGGCCGTAGGTGACCTCCCACTGGGCGTTGTCCACGTATGTACTGCTCTGCTCGCTTTTGGGCTCGACCTTGGTGTTTCCGTTTACCGTTGTACACTTCTATCGGCGCTCGATCAATTCGGCGTTGGATGCGCACCGGTATAGCGGGGACGGCGGCAGCCCCGGCAGCTTCTATCGCCAACGCGGGCGCCTCTATCAGTCGAACCAAGGTGGCATTGCGCTCGATGGCGATTTTCTCGGGATGCTGGAAGGGTATCGCGGGCGCTTGACATTCTCCACCAGCAGTTAGGTGGCGCTGTTTCTCGATGACATCCTCGCGCCAAAACTTTTCGTGCACCTCCGTGAGCTTTGTGCCCAAAATGTCCTTCAACGCCTGTAAGGTATGCTCAAGCTTTTCGATGCCTTCTTCGGTAAAAGGAATCGGCTTGATGTATCCAGGCCCCGCGACAGGGGGTGTAGAAACAAGCTTTGGCAATGGAGTCTCGGGTAACCATTTGGGTGAAATGGAATACTGTTTGTACTGCATGCCCACTTCGCCGTGCTCGTTCTTCTTGAACTTGAAAGCCTGCTGTGCCAAAATATTGTGGCAATCGAAGACGTGACCATCAAACCAAGAGCTGAAGTCGAAGATCTTCTCGGTGTGCTCGCATATTACACCATCCGTAAAGCATTCTTGTGCGACCTCTATCATCTCGTCGAGCGTCCAAGCTTGCTTGCGTCGTAGACGCACGGAGAAGCGTGAAAACATCTGGTCAATGTTCTCGTGCGTATGTCCCACCAACAGAAAGTTGAGTTTCACCTTGCGAAAGACGTCCGTGTGCACCAGCCAAGCTGCGTATGCCAACATCAACTTGCTCTTGTTGGTGCTCACATTGTCAAGCTGTACATACAATACTTCCGGCATCGGGTATGAATTTTCCCCGTCCCCGTTGCGTCGATGCTCTTGAATGCGGAGGATATCCCGGTGCAAAACGTTGACAAGGAAGTTCGCATCGTCCTTGAAGTTGGCGTAGTTGAAATCCATGAAGCGGCCCACGTTCTCGATCATGCTCCCCATGTTGTGCACGTCAAGGAAGTCCTTAGAGTCCAGATGTTTAGGGATACGTCGAAAGTGTGGCAGTCGGGTGGTCCACTGCGTCATGCCATCGATGATCACCGAGGCATACTTATGCCAAGTTTTGTTCATGGCAATGCTCTTGGTCATATTCGCTTTACGACCATGTTTGTAGAACTTCTGGCGCTCCGCTCGTGCGATTGCATGATGTTTGTTGAGAGGCCCGTTGTATTGCGCTGTGCAAGATACACAAATTCGGGTCAGTGAACAAATTACATAAGCATATAAACACATCACAAAGCTATTCATGAATATTCACCTTTTTGAGATTTGGTTAAGCCTTCCTTCAATAATTTGAAGGACGCGCAAACATCGCAGTGAGAAAATCGGTTCACCGATGGAATCTTGAGCCACTTGCTGCAATCTTCTTCAAATATTTTGTACCAGTAACTGAGAGAGAGCTTTTTGCTCTCCTCATTCTCACGCAAGCCCTCGATGTACTCGTCCCACAGCTCTTCGATGGTCAATCCATCCGAAAGGTGCTTGTCAGGTTGGGGTTGTCCGTATTCGTCGGCGTATTTCTCGAGCCATGCGACGACCGACTCGCGTTTCAGGGAAATCTTGCGGTTGTCCTCCTCGTACGTCAATCCATGAACAAACGTGTGTCGGCCCTCGAGCACGCGTGTCCGACAGTCGTGAAGATACCCGTAGCTGATGCCGTAAGCCATATAGTAGAACTTAAAGCACACCTGTTACAAAACAAAAGACACCGTCACTCAAAAATTATTAACAAATTATCCAAGGAAACGCATAAGGGTTTTTATAGGTTGGCTGGATCTAAGACGCTTGGGAGACAACCCCAGCACTGCACGTCTGCAGGCGGGACGGCCGTCGCGTGCTCGTCAGCACTCTCCGCCACGCCTTAAATCTGCGCAACCTACACCCTTAGTGGGAATCGAACCCACGAGTGCGAGGTTCATAGCCTAGCGCCGTACCAACTCGACCAACGCGTCGCGAATGTACTTTATGAAATTTATTTAGAAATTTATGATACAATATTCCACATTCCTGTGATGAACAAGATTACACAATCTATCACAAGGTCCAAGAAAAATTTCGCTTTGACCAGAGGCCGTTCATTAGCTAATGAACGGTTCCCGCAGCCAAAGTGTCTATTTGTGAGTCGCGCTTTGGCCAGAGGCCGTTCATTAGCTAATGAACGGTTCCCGCAGCCAAAGTGTCTATTTGTGAGTCGCGCTTTGGCCAGAGGCCGTTCATTAGCTAATGAACGGTTCCCGCAGCCAAAGTGTCTATTTGTGAGTCGCGCTTTGGCCAGAGGCCGTTCATTAGCTAATGAACGGTTCCCGCAGCCAAAGTGTCTATGTGTGAGTCGCGCTTTGGCCAGAGGCCGTTCATTAGCTAATGAACGGTTCCAAAGTGTCTATTTGTGAGCCGCGCTTTGGCCAGAGGCCGTTCATTAGCTAATGAACGGTTCCCGCAGCCAAAGTGTCTATTTGTGAGCCGCGCTTTGGCCAGAGGCCGTTCATTAGCTAATGAACGGTTCCCGCAGCCAAAGTGTCTATTTGTGAGCCGCGCTTTGGCCAGAGGCCGTTCATTAGCTAATGAACGGTTCCCGCAGCCAAAGTGTCTATTTGTGAGTCGCACTTTGGCCAGAGGCCGTTCATTAGCTAATGAACGGTTCCCGCAGCCAAAGTGTCTATTTGTGAGTCGCGCTTTGGCCAGAGGCCGTTCATTAGCTAATGAACGGTTCCCGCAGCCAACGTGTCTATGTGCGAGTCGCGCTTTGGCCAGAGGCCGTTCATTAGCTAATGAACGAGTTCAAAAATAAACATACCTGCTGCTTGGCCAAAAAGTATTTGAAGTCGAATTTGTCTTCAGATCGTAAGCTGTTTTTTAGCAAGTCCTTCACGAAGTATTCCTTCCTATCTTTTTGCGACATGCTGAAAATATTTTCGCGAAAAGACTTAATATCTGCCGATGAGAAAGATAGGCAGCAGTGCGACTTGCAATTGCACTTAATGGTTTCTGCCATTGATATACTGTCAGCCTGCAAACGTCGCTGCTTGATACTAATTACGCCTGTATATTTATGCTTGCGTATGTCGGATTCGTACGGTTTGCGCACAACAATCTGCTTGTTTACTTCACCGTTTAAACACCGAACAGGGTCTTCATTAAGCAAGTCTAAACTTGTCTCTGAAAATTCTGTATCAAGTCTGCTTTTTATCTCTTGTAAGTCAATTTCGCGCAAAGCGCGTGTCCCGGAAACGCGTGAAGAATTAGAGCTAACTTCCGATCTAGACGCCAAAGGCGCGTTCCAAAGGACCAATTGCGTATTTGCGCTCGGGGCTATGCTTGGAATTGGCTCATGATCAAAGAAGTCAGCCCCTATTTCCATAGAATCTTCAATAACTATTCCCGGGCACGGTTTGCAGATAATCTCGCAACCCTCATCAAAAGGAATATAAAACATATTTTCGTCAAAATTAGCCGTCATTAGCTTATGAAGCCGTTTATTACGTTCTGAAAATGATATGGACTTGCGAGTCAACGGAGAATTTCTATCTTTTTGGATCGATCGATTCTCGATTTCAGCGCAAATGACACCAGGATATCTTTAAATCATATCCTTGATCTGAACAGACCGAATCAGGAAGCGACAGCAAATGTCATTTTTGACAAAAATTGTCATCGATATTTGACATGTCATTTTTAGCCGACAGAAATGACCTACAATATTTTGCTAAAGTTACATCACTTTTTCAAAGTTCCTTCACACACACCCCTTTCACAGTTGACAGCCAATTTCTCTCATTTCAGTATGGCGACAGCAGAAACATTTCAAGCACTGAGGGAACATCATATTTTTCAGCAATATCTTGGCAACAAGTGGAGCATTGTTAGAACGCTTCAAACCGACCATCCTGCAGACACCTTGCAAATAGTAATCCACTCAGATGACCCAAACGAGAAGACTGAAGAAATGTTTTACAAATTTCCCCAAAACACCTCTCCGACTGTAAATGCAGACGGTAGCCTTCTTCCGGAAAAACGCGTAGCGTATAGTATAATTGAAGGCCAGACTCCAATTCTGTATTTCGTCGCTCTTAGGAACAACAAGCTTACTGTAATCGAACTGGACAGCGCAAACTTTGAGGAAGCCCTGAGCCTTCCAAGGCACACGAATCGGCTTTCGGCTTATCAAAATTTGAGAAGTAGGGCAGAACAAGAAGGAAAAAGCAAGGAATTCTTTATAGCGAGCTATGTAAACACGGCGTGGAAAGCGTCGATTACAGCTCCTTTCTGGCAAAGCAAGAGGCCAGCGCCAAGGACCGATGACCTCGGCAGTGGTGGCGAAATACCTGTTGTACAGGCTACGGTACGTCCCTTTCGCGCCTTGAGCCTGTGCCGGGGCGGAAGGCGTTCATTAGCTAATGAACGCTTTCCGCCTCGAAACGCGCGCCTTGAGCCTGTACCGGGGCGGAAGGCGTTCATTAGCTACTGAACGCTTTCCGCCTCGAAACGCGCGCCTTGAGCCTGTACCGGGGTGGAAGGCGTTCATTAGCGAATGAACGCTTTCCGCCTCGAAACGCGCGCCTTGAGCCTGTCCCTGGGCGGAAGGTGTTCATTAGCTAATGAACGCTTTCCGCCTCGAAACGCGCGCCTTGAGCCTGTACCGGGGCGGAAGGCGTTCATTAGCTAATGAACGCTTTCCGCCTCGAAACGTGCGCCTTGAGCCTGTACCGGGGCGGAAGGCGTTCATTAAGTGGACGCCATGCAGGTACTGCCTCAGCGTGCGCACTGCCCACACCACCGCAAGCATCTCACCTTTGAAGCTAGCGTACTGCCTCTCCGTCTTGCTCAAGGAACGACTGATCGCCATGCAGATGTACTCCTTTCCATCGCCATCCTTCTGGCCCAACACTGCACCAATGCCATAGGTGCTCCAGTCGGTGTACAATATGAGGGGCCTGTCATAATCGATTGGCCTCAGACATCTCCCAGCGCAGAGCGAGTCCTTCAGGTCCTGGAGCGCTTGGTCCTGCTCCTTCCCCCAAGCTCCCTTGATATCGGTGACCTCTTTCTTGAGCAAGTCGTTGAGGCGGCGGGCCATCTCAGAATAATTCGGTCCCCCCCCGGCTCACCCACCAGGCCCTTATAGTAGTTCATCATGCCCAGAATGGAACGGAGCCCAGTCTTGTCCTGGGGCCTCGGGAGGTCCTGGATGGCCTTGCACTTTGCTTCCTGCGCACCAATAGAGTTGTGCCCAATGCGGTAGCCCAGAAAGTCCACAGTGGCTGCCCCAAAGGTACTCTTGCCTGCGTGCAGCCTTATGCCAGCGTCCCCCAACGTGCGCAGCACCTCCTCGACGTCCTTCAGATGTTGCTCGGGCGTGGAATCCGTGTAGACCACCACGTCATCGACGTATGCCACCGTGCAATGTTGCAGGTGACGTAGCTCGTAGTCCATGATCCTCACAAACGCAGACGTTGCTCCAGCAGCCCCAAAAGGCATCGAGGTGTACTGGTGCAACTGGTTCTTCCACCAAAACGCCGTCTTGCTCCTGTCCTCTTCTGTGGCCATAGGAATCTGGTGGAAGGCTTTGGTGGCATCCAGCGTCGTCTTGAACCTCGCCTTCGCAACCTTCTGGTAAAGCTCCTCTGGTCGATGCGGCAAGGTGTTGTCCTTGAGAGAGTGTCGGTTGACGCCCCTGAGATCTACGCAGAAGCGTGTCTGGGTCCACAAGCCAGTCTCGTGATCCTTCTTACCAGCCACAACGACATTGCTTGCATGCCTGCAATGTTTGGCTGCGGGCTCTGTGAAGCCATACTCCAGCAATTCCTTGCAGTGAATGTCAATGATCTCCTGCTCGCCCGAGCTGTACTTCCTCGGCCTCTGGTAAACAGACTTGGACTCGTCTTTGAACGGGATGGAGAACGTGTTGTGCTCCGCCTTGCCCTTGTAGCCAGTTAAGTCATGAGGGGTGTTGGCGAAAGTGCCCTTGCATCTGCGAAGAACAGCCCGCATTTCCTCCCAATGCTCCTCCTTGCAGTCAGGATGACCTCCAAACGTGGCATTGAGCTCTGTGTCGAGCCACGCTGCATCGTCCTTGGTCACAGTCGTGTCGCCCAAAGGCTGAAGCTCGTCCAGTAAGGAGGCCGGGTAATTTTTCGGGTAAATTACCGGGACGGTAATTACCAGGTAAATTACCGGTATTACCGACCCCCATAATCGTCTTACCTGTCATACTTAAGAAAATCCTGGTAAGTTACCATGGTGATACGGTATTACCATGATAAATTACCGGTAATATCTCAATTACCGTCGATCTTACCACCCGCATGCATGTCAGATCCGCAGATCGGCGGAGAACATTCTCTGTAGAGAGCATAGCAACGAAAAATCACTATCCGAAACGAAGTAATCATTCGCCGACATCGTGGCCACGGGAACCTCAGTTGTAGGTGGAAGCATATCCCTTACTCCCAATAACAACGAAACGTTACAGTACACGACTGGAAGAATGTATCTACATGCAAAGTTCTCAAGGTCCCAAAAGATATCTTGGAAGCGTTAGAGGCGCCTCTCCGTGGTCAGTCGAACTTTGGGGAGCAGCATACGTTCCTGCTCTCCTTATTTCACGACGTCGCTGAATATCACCAAACGTTGCGCCCGTTAAAACTTGCGCCCAAAATGTGCGCACTACCCTTGTGTGCAAATATGATGACAACATCAAGACGAACGTCGCCTTTCAAAAGATCAACTCGGGACGCGACACGCACAAATTGGTGTATCATTTTGTTTGTGTGGTAATATTCATTTTATGCGGTCTTCACTTCTCCGTAAAACGTGTCGCACTTGATCATGTATGCGCATGGCGTCGCATTTGCTACAACACGCATCCCGACAATTTTAATGATCATTAGGTTTCCATAGCCATAAAAAAATCATTTTTAGAGTCCCGAGGCAAAAGTTTGTGCATATTTATTTATGTCTGCACTTCTCTGCAAAACGTGTCGCTTTACAATGTGCGTGCATGACGTCGCATGTACTATAGCACGCACCCCAACAATTTTAATGATCATTAGGTATCCATAGACATCGAAAATTTTATTTTTAGAGTACCGAGGCAAAAGTTAGGTATTTTTGTGCATATTCATTTCTGTCTGCACTTCTCTGTAAAATGTGTTGCTTTATAATGTGCGTGCATGGCGTCGCATGCGCTATAGCACGCACCCCAACAATTAGGATGGTCATTAGGTATCCATAGAAATCGAAAAAAACATTTTTAGAGTCCCGAGGCAAATGTTAGGTATTTTTGTGCAGGCGGTAATACTTTGGTAATACCAAGGAAAGTATTACCGGTAAATTACCCGGTATTACCAACCCCCATTTTCAAATTACCGGTAATGTGGCCACCTTATCGTCCAGCACGGTGTACGGCAAGACCTCATCCTGCTCCGCGACGTTGGCCTCCCAGCCCGGCTCCCATTGCCTTGACGACTGCTGAGCCTCCCAGGAAGTGCAAGGCGACGCACCCCAGGCAATCCGTGTGGATGGCATGGCACCATGTGCAGGCACACCCTCCGCCAGCTTGCCGGCGACCCACAAAATCCCGCACAAAAGCAGAAAAAATCGCAAAATTCTGTTGAACCGCACCGCGGCTACCGGCGGGTTCGAAGCGAACAAGCACGCCATCACTCTCCACCCCCCGTGCGTTAAGCGAGAACTTCCACCAGCAGCAGCAAAGACCACCAGCGTGAAGACAAGCGCCAGGTAGGCGGCCTGCGCGACGCGGTGCAGCCTAAGATTGTGCCGAAGCTGCGCCCAGCGCGCTGCAAAACGAGGCTTATCCAGTCTGACGGGTAAAGTGGGCAGGTGTACACGGCCCAGCAAGAAAACCTGGGACCAGCGCAAGGATGGGACAGTCCATCCCTGACCAACTTGGCTGCCACGTACGTCCAGAGGGATGTCGACAGCACGAGAAACATGGCGTGCAACGTCGTCAGCATGAAGACCAGCACAGATCCAGAGCCAGGCGAGGATCATGAGGAGCACGGCCTCAACACAGCGCGACCAGCACGCCAGGGAAATAATCACCCCCCTGAGGGGCACCACCGTCCAATCCTTTGCATGAACGTGGCGTATCCCGGCATAGACACCTGTGGTGTGCACGAAGAGGAGCCCAGCGTACCAAACGACGGCGAGGGCCCATAGCACCCAAATGTCATAGTACTCACGGCGGGGATAACGTCGAGCGAGCGACCACCATGTACGCAGTGAGTCCCAGCACGAGGCGACGCAGCGCCACCACCAGACCTGAAAAGGGCATTGCAACAGATGCCAGGCCAACGCTTCCAGCATCGCCCAAATAGCAACTATGGGCATGGGACCTCGTCCCAAGCAACCACCACCAAACCACTGCACTGCCTGCAAGCGTGATAAACGCCCGCAGGACACCCGGCCTTATGCGGACTGCCTGTGCCGGCAGCCCACGGCCACAGCGTTGGTTGCTCAGAAGGGCCGCCCTCCCGCTGTCCTCGGGAGACCCCTCTGGAAACGCGCTCGGGCTCGTCGCGTGTGGTTCTCAAATGCCTCAGCTGACTCCATCCGCTCTGTCACAGCAGTGCACGTCGAAGCAGGGGAAGGCGGACACTGCGAGGTGAGGTTGGCCGGTGGCCGGGGCGCTCGCGGCGTGGGCATGACGCGGGAAGTTGCCTCGCGGCGGCCAGCAGAAGGAGCGGACGCGTGTGCACCAGCGCTCGCCCTCCGTCCTTGGACAACCACGCTGCCAGCCGGCCATCGTTGCTGACGTAATGGGCGGTCGTCGACCTCGTTCACGTACTCAGGCCTTTCTGCCACTCGAGCTTGAAGGGCGTGCGGCGCAGCAGTTGGAAGAAGGCGCTCCTCCAAGAATTCCAGCGCTGGCCGTACCCACGGAGCGGCCTTCACACTGGACACATACGTCACCTGTGTGAACTTGCGATCCTCCTTCGCGAGGTACTCGGCCGTGAACTGAGTATGCCAGGGCAAACACCTGTCATGGTCTTCGAAGATGCAATAGACTGGCTTGGCATTCGGGTTCTCCTTGCAGCACAACACGTGCGCGGCTCGATGCGTCACGTACGCGCATAGCGTCCCCACACAGTTAAGCGCTTGTTGAATCTCACCGCCGAACTGTATCACATCGGCATAGGCCGACGCCACCGCCCCCAGCAAGCTGGAGGACGTGGTCTGTCCCCCCAGAGGGAGATGCCAGCCATTCTGCGCGCAGGCAATCGTCTTGTTGTGCCTTCGCGCTACGCTGTTGGAGATCTCGTGACGACTACGCTGTTGGAGACCTCGTCTAGCATAACATGTCCCCAGCTGAAATACGACAGGGCGGTCACGGCAGCGGTCCACACCATACTTCACCAGGAATACAGTGAGGTTGCTGCAGGACTTCAAGTTTTCCACCTCGCATGCAGTCAGAAAGGTGTGCGATGACTGGGCGGACGCACTCGTGGCGTTTCGAACAGCATTCCAATCTGACCCCACAGAAGATGGGGAGGGAGGTGCCCCTGTCGGAGACGGGGATAGCGGCGGCGTCTGAGCAGGAGATGGCTCGTACGGCGGGGAGGGAGGCGCGTCTCCTGGAGATCGGGATCGGGCACCACGCCTGACTCTGATCGAGTTCGCCCACGACCCTACGTTGGAAGTAGAAGATGTGGATGGCGACCTGGCGCGAGATGGGCCAGCGGCCGCACGCGAGGGTCCCGCTGCTGCGGCAAGCGCGGGTGGAGGTGACGACTCACGAACATTGCCCACCATTATGTCGACGCTGGAAGTAGGGGATGGCGTTGCTGAATGCACTGGCGCCGCGCGTGGTGGCGACCTCGGCCGTGTCAACCTCTCACGACTGGGGGACCTGGCTCGAGACGGCCCAGCGGTCGCGCGAGAGGGTCCTGCCCCTGCGGCGGGCGCAGACGGCTGTGGCGCCACGCGCTTGGCCTGTGGTGGCGGTGGCCTGCGCACTGCATCCGCTCTGATCGCGGTGAGCCCCGCCTGCTCAGTGCCAACACACTTGAGCATCATCCTGCCTTCCCCCAAGTGTAGGTACTCCTGGGCAGATGCATTGTCGGCGAATACCCTCCCGCGCCCTCCGAGGCCATCTTCCACTGGGTAGAACTTGGAGTTGGGATCCAGCTGGACCAGCTCCAGGGGTAGCCGATCCTGGCCATGCCTACGCCACTTGTCGTAGATACCATCCCTGAGAGACTCCATGTCCACTGGCTGAAGGTACCTGAGTAACTGATACTCCCAGACGCCAGCGCTCTCGTACCAATGAGGGAACTGAAGCTCCTGCAGCAGCTCCTCGCCGTTGAACACCGCCGCGTGGTCCAACGTGCATCGCATCAGGTCGAGGTACTGCGCGGCCGTGTCTGGCTGAACGCAGAAGACCTTCTTCTCCAGATCCCACATGAGAGTCCCGGTGACCTCACCGCTGGGGTACTTTTGCAGCGCTTGGACCTTGTCCTGCAACACCTTCAGTTTGCTGGTGTCGAGCATCGCGCCATGCCTCTCTCGGGGGTAGATGACATTCCGCTTGCTGGCGCTGGACGGTATGTGCGTGGCGTAACTGTCGCTGAACGAACAATTGTCACTCCCCTCGTCCTGGTGCAGCTTCTGGTCAACGCCCAGCCAGCTAGGCCACTTCAGCTGATCTTTCGTCACCCACTTCTGTTCGCGACATCGAGCGAACTCCACACAGACATGTGCGTCGGAAGGTGGATCTGGCATGTCTTGGCCGGGATGCTCGACGACGTGGCACAGCCGCGCGATGTCGTTCCTGTCCCAGTACAGCCTCTGGTCCTCCCATCTGTGGTCAGGAAGGACGTCGCCCTCCCGGTCATCCCAGAATTGTCTGACCCTACCGCCCTCCCAAGGGATCGGGTCCGCACAGAATTGTTCGAGAACGCGCTCCGACTCCGCCTGCACGGCACGTGCCAGCGGTTTCAGCGCACTCCTCCGGCGATCGTCAACGGGACAAGTCCACGTGAGGGCGCGTTGCCGCATGTGAAACGAAACCTGAGTTGAGGTATTTCAATCTTGAGCTATGAGAAAAAATAAGGTTTTTTTCTAAAATTCCCACTGGGAATTCCCGTTTTGCAGATTCCATGTGTTCTATATGGAAGTTCCCATTCCCATTCCCAGTACCCCCTTCCCCGTGTGAAACGAAACCTGAGTTGAGGTATTTCAATCTTGTGCTATGAGAAAAATAAGGTTTTTTCTAAAATTCCCACTGGGAATTCCCGTTTTGCTGATTCCATGTGTTCTATATGGAAGTTCCCATCCCATTCCCCAAGACATCTCCCCCTGCCCCCTCAGGTGAAACGAAACCTGAGTTGAAGTATTTCAAACTTGAGTTATGAGAAAAAAAATGAGGTTTTTTCTAAAATTCCCATTGGGAATTCCCGTTTTGCAGATTCCATGTGTTCTATATGGAAGTTCCCATTCCCATTCCCAGTACCCCCTTCCCCGTGTGAAACGAAACCTGAGTTGAGGTATTTCAATCTTGTGCTATGAGAAAAATAAGGTTTTTTCTAAAATTCCCACTGGGAATTCCCGTTTTGCTGATTCCATGTGTTCTATATGGAAGTTCCCATTCCCATTCCCAAGCATTCCCCCCCGTGAAACGAAACCTGAGTTGAGGTATTTCAAACTTGAGTTATGAGAAAAATAAGGTTTTTTCTAAAACTCCCACCGGAATTCTGCTTTCTATTTTTCATGTGTTCTTACGCTGGTTTCCATTCCCATTCCCAAACACCCCCCCCCCTGTGTGAAACGAAACCTAGAACTATACGGGTACAAGGTAACGTTACATGTGATGGTATTCGGGAACACGGGCACGATATATGAGCACACGGAGAAAATACTGACTAAACACCTAGGATTCGACAAACAGGAAGCCCTACACCTACTCAGGAAAATACATGACCTAGCTACAGGATACGCAATCAGCCTCAATAGACTATATAGGAAAAAAGTAGACAATGAACCGGACTAAGGAAAAAGGAATAAGAGCCAAGGGGACTCACAAAGCCCCACACCCCGTTCAAGGGTGTCTCTTTTTCTTTTTTCTTTTTTCTTTTTGTTCCCCGCACAAAATTACCTCTAGATACCCAAATGTCATTCCGAGTAAGTAAGGCGTTCACGCAATGCCGCCAAACCCTACATCAAGGAAACTTACCGCATATTTTTTCGCTGGATTTTCGCTGCCTGCCTGCCTGCCCCCTCACTTCCTACCCCTCCTGAAGCCTAGGCACCTCGACATCTGACCTCCAAACAAACCCCCGCCTTTTAGCACTATCATATACGATCCCGCCAAGTCCCCCCCGCCCCCTAAATCGAAACTTCAAATCTCGCTCAAGATAACGATACGTCTGCCCGAATAACTTGGGCAATTCGGTCAGAATCGAGTCGGACGTGTGCCCCAGCTTTCCCAAATGCTTTATGAACAGGTGACGGTGTTCAAGAGCACGAATCGACTTGAATTTCCAAAATCAGCCAGAAGACATGTGAGCGTTATTATCATGGCCGCCTCTGAGGGCCTGACCGCTCTCATTGCCCCTCGCCAACCGCCCGACACTTGACACCCCCCATTCGACTTGGTGGAGGTGCTCGCTGAGCTGCACGACGTGTGTGCTGGTCTCGACTTGGTACAGGCTGTTGAATCGCGCCATCTCTCCGATCCGCTCAGCCATGAAGCCCTCGATATCTCTTCATAACCACACTACCTTATCCCACCCCGATATGTGCGGTATAGAGCCGCCAAGGCGCGTCATTTGTGGTGCATGCATCTTCCCCAGGGGGGCATGGGGAAGGCTCTTTTATCGATATTCCGAGTTATAACCCTACCCCTCCTGAAGCCTAGGCACCTCGACATCTGACCTCCAAACAAACCCCCGCCTTTTAGCACTATCATATACGATCCCGCCAAGTCCACCCCGCCCCCTAAATCGAAACTTCAAATCTCGCTCAAGATACTCCGAGGTATAACCCTACGTCTGTCTTGTGGGACTCGTTATCAATGGATGCTCTCCGAGGCAAATGGGGTAAGGGACATGTCACTAGAGCGATTTTCGACGGCGAACACGATGAAGATGTCGTATCGCCCATCTGGATCAGTGATCTATCCGGATTCGCAGCGGGCGGCAAGCCCCCCCTGGAGAGGCATATTCTACCGTACTGAGCGCTATCCCCTGTCTACGCCCCGCAGGGGCGCTCGACGAAAATCGACCATCCCACTTTGTCAAATCACCAATCTGACCTCAGAAACGTGTTCCCCGCACAAAATTACCTCTAGATATCATATCCCCAAATGTCATTCCGAGTAAGTAAGGCGTTCACGCAATGCCGCCAAACCCTACATCAAGGAAACTTACCGCATATGTTTTCGCTGGATTTTCGCTGCCTGCCTGCCTGCCCCCTCACTTCCTACCCCTCCTGAAGCCTAGGCACCACGACATCTGACCTCCAAACAAACCCCCGCCTTTTAGCACTATCATATACGATCCCGCCAAGTCCACCCCGCCCCCTAAATCGAAACTTCAAATCTCGCGCAAGATAACGATACGTCTGCCCGAATAACTTGGGCAATTCGGTCAGAATCGAGTCGGACGTGTGCCCCAGCTTTCCCAAATGCTTTATGAACATTTAGCTAGCTCCTGCTTTCGAAAAGTTAGATCCGAACCTTTCAAAACCATTCTGCGGGATAGTGATATTTGCCTCTTGTGGCCTAGTATTAAATGTGATATATGCATACATATGCTTCGAATCCACATGAGAGCTTTGTCACTAGCAGTTTGTAAGAGTCTGGTTCGGATCCTCAGAGTGCCGGCACGCCACTCTGAGGTATGTGTGAAGTCGTGCCGGTGTGCTTGTTTTATTTGTGAATTGCCCCCTGTGTTGCTCGTTTGCCTTTCTGCTTTTCATGTTTCCATCTGAGCCTGAATCTACAGTCTGCGAACACAAGTTAGACCCGCGCCCGTTTTGCGAATCCACGAGCCGGCGCGGCAGAAGCGCGTTGCCGCCTGGCATGTTTTACGTTGCGCAGCAGTAGACACGCACGTCGCCGTCCGCAGCGGTGGAGATCCGCAGCTGTCCGAAAACGTTCGCGAATTCAGAACACGCTAGCGAATTCTCACAGAGTGGCATTTTCCCCGTTGAGCGCGTAGCGGCGAGATAGCCCGAAGCTGCGTTTATCGTAAATTCACACCCGCGACGGCGAACCGTTACAGGCACTCTCAGCAGTGTTCACGTGTGTGCACGATGCGCCCGGTCTTTTTGTGCCATATTAGTATGCCCCATTTGCTTTGCGAATTCGAACCCCGCAGGGTTTGCTTGCCGTATATGCTCAAACCGGCGTATGTGACCGGCGTTTGGGAATGCACAACCGTAGCCGCGCTAACTCGAGCCGTGACACCTGACTTTTGCCGTTTGACGAGGTTGTAGCCGAACGCATGCTTTTCCCACAGTTTGTATGATGTTTACCTTTGTGAATTCGACCTGCGCAGGCTTTGGCAACGTTGAATTCCCCGAACGGACCTGTGTGAAAGGTTGTGGGAATTCACGGCTGACGGCGCGCCAGCTTGAGTCCAGACACCTGATTGCAACCTTTTGACAACATTGCAGCCGAACGCATGTTTTTCCCTCAGTTTGTATTTTGTTTGTCTTTGTGAATTCGATACATGCGGGCGTTGGCAGCGGGGGGCAGGACGAAACCTAGTGGTTTTTGTACAAAACCTAGTGAAGTGACTCCACGATATCGTCAATCCCGATTCACGATATAGTGGAGTCACTTTTCGGGTTCATCGAATCCTGCTGCCCATCCACGACATTTTGTACAAAAATGACTAGGGGGGTGAGGTCATGTCAGCAAAGTAACGAACTTCGCATACGCGTTGTCAATACTTTTATACTATATAATATATAGTATATATACTATCTAGTATATATACTATATACTACTATATACTATATACTATATATCCTATGAATATAATTATATGGGATAAGTCTACATCGGGGGCCGACATTTCATTTAAATCCACATCGGGGGTCGACATCTCATTTAAATCCACATCGGGGGCAGACGCTTCATTTTAATCCACATCGGGGGTATGCATTACATTCAACGTAAGGATGTAATATAAACGAAACAAAACTATGCAAATCCAACCGGTAGATATGTAAATCATATCGCGATGAAAATGTCTACCGGTTGGATTTGCGAAATAATGTTTTTTGGAGCGTCCAGCAGTAAAAACACTGTTTCATTTCGCCATAAAAGACAGTCTTTCATCGTTTGCGGTACCAAAAACCATTATTTCGCAAATCCAACCGGTAAATATGCTCATCGTAATACGAGTTACATATCTACCGGTTGGATTTGCGTAATTGTGTTTCATTTACATTATATCGTCGCGTGTGTCTTCTGTCTACGCATGCTATGAAATGTCAACCCCCGATGTGGATTAAAATGAGATGTCTACACCCGATGTGAAACGTTTAAGCTAGTCAAGCCCCCGATGTGGATTAAAATCAAATGTCGGCCCCCGATGTAGATTAAAATGGGATGTCTCGCCCGATGTGGATTAAAATCAAATGTCCGCCCTGATGTGGATTAAAAATGAAGTGTCTCGCCTCTGATGTGGATTAAAAATGATATGTCAACCCCCGATGTGGATTTAAATGAAATGTCGGCTCCCGATGTAAACTTATCCCTAATTATATATATTATGTATAATTACGAAATTACGAAATATATACTATACGACATATATATATATATTATGCATATTATGGATATGGATATAGATATGTGTATATATATATATATATGCAATATGTGTGTATATGTAGTATATATAATCATATATATATATATATTTGATATATTTGATATACTATATTGTGGAGTGACTCCACGATATCGTGAAGTGACTCCACTATATCGTGAAGTGACTCCACTATATCGTGACGCGACTCCACTATATCGTGAGGTGACTCCACTATATAGTGGAGGGAAGTCGCTATATAGTGGAGTCTCTCCGCTATATAGTGGAGTCACTCCACTATATAGTGGAGTCATTCCACTATATAGTGGAGTCACTCCACTATATAGTGAAACCCACTAGGTTTTGTACAAAAACCACTAGCAAATGTACA
>LGRX02035053.1:0-48814 GCA_001247695.2 Cymbomonas tetramitiformis | reverse complement strand
AAACAGAAAATGCATGTCTCGTGGGCGCGTGAGATATGCAAATGATACGGAGAAGTTATTAGAAGTTGTGAAAAGTATTTAGAGGTCATACCTAGGCAATGAGAAGCGAAATTTCACATCGGGTCATATTCACGGGGTGCTGGGGAGCTAATTTCGTCTATAAAAAGGGCTGCAAAGCAGAAATTGCATGTATTGCGGGTGCGTGAGATATGCAAATGATACGGAGAAGTTATTCGAAGTATGTACAAGTCATAACAATATACACCGCAACATAACAATATCTACAATATATACAATATATACATATACATAACACTAGAATCTCACAGAAGTGCCAACAACCGCTCATGCTCCCTCAGGGGTAGCATGTGCACATCCCCCCTCTTGACTAGGCGAACATCACATGCTAGTACGGCTTCACACGGAATTAAGCACTTCTTGCTAGTATCTAAGGTGTATGTATCTCGCACGTTTGGATCCGCCCACTCAAAGTATTTCCCCGAAATCACCGAGTCTCCAGGAGCAAATGTCTGTCTATAGTCATCACGGCGGATCCTCCCGCCGACCTCCGTGACACCAGACAGTGCCTTCACCAAGTAGTAGGCATGTGATGCGTCCGTAAGATCCTTCTTCACCGCCATGATGCTACCACGCCGCACGGCTACACTCACACCCGCCGCATACTCCTCCACCATGCCGCGAATCCTCACGGCGCCCGCGCCCGTAGCCGGTCGCAACTCCACATCTCTCCACGCATCCACGTGGGACGTCTCCAAGCATCCATACCTCCGAGTCCGGAATGGAGCTCACACACTCCGCATAACAATTCACACAATAGCATGTACGCTCACGTACCATCAACTTCCCCTCGCCCTCCCCCCCTTACAGAATGCAAGCGCTGCGTCCCATCCACCGCCTGGTATGCTGCACTAGCATTGTGATCCACCGCATGCAATCCTCCCGCCTCCTCGTGCAGTGCGTCCTCTGGTACCAAGTAAAAAAACCGTTGATTGAAGCTCGCTCTTGCCTTGGCGTAACTGCTATCCGCGCGTCGGCTCAATCTCTCGCAACAGAACGCATGCAGGTCTGCAGCGCAATTGATGCGGGCATACCACTTGTCACCCTCTGATATGACCGCCACCGCCGCTGCGTGCTTCACATGCGCCCCCGCCCCATCCTGCTCCCCCTTGGCATGCGCCGTCTCAAAGAAGTTCCGTTGGCAAGGTACACCTAATGGCCACTCGTATTTGCTGTTCGCCACATCTGCAAACCCTGCCGCGCACTTATTTTGTCCCGCACAACCATCTTCCCACTCGTGGATAAACAAGGGCTTTGCGATCCCCCTCCCGATGAAGTAGTCTCTGATGATCAACTCCCGCATGTACTGAATGAAGCGGTGATCGTGCTTCCGGTCATCGCTCAACAAGTACACGTAATCCTTCACCAACACTGGGTTCTCCGCGGTTAATTCCACCCCATCCACGGCCATACACGCATGTCTCCACACCACACAGACTAATATGGTCGCCTGCTTCACCGCCCAATGCAGACTTTGCACTTCTCGAGGAATGTTCAATGAATGATTCTCCGAGAAGTCAAACAAGAACACCGCATGTCCCAGTGGCAAATCCTTGACGCACGTCTGAAACTGCCGCTGCTGGTGTAATGCCATGAAAGTGTGATATGCATAATATGGCCGCAGAAACGCGCAATCCCCGCAGCCTTCCAACTTCTTCCACGCCCATGCCTCCGGTTGCCCTGCGGTCGCGCTATTCACTAAGAAGTTCCCCTTGCACTGACAGTTTGGCGAAGCCCCCGGCTCGTGCCCCAGCAACAGCGCCTGCAACTTGGCGATCAAGGCGGCCAGCTTCGTCTTCTTCTGCACAAACTGCAGTCGCCGAATCTCCTTACCATCCTCGTCCATCTGTCCTGTGCCGCAAGTCTCATAACAAGACCACTGCACTTGCGCCTCATGCTGCACCTCACTGTCACACACTTTGAAGTTGGCCAAGCCGCCACACTTCTCGCACCTCCCTCTCAAGCACTCCATGGCATGCTTATCCCCCACCCGCGGACACAACAAGCCCTCGGCGAAAGTTGATGTCGACCTCCCCGCCTTTGCAATAGTGCAAACCATTCCCGTGTTCCCCATCGCCTTTCGCCTATGCTCAGGTGTCCTTCGAACCCGTGGGCAACATGTCGCCGAAGTGCACGCACATGGTGAATGCACCGCCTCTCGGGCCTTGTCAAAGCCCTCAAGGACCATTCTCATGTCTTCCTGGTACCTACAACAACAAGATATGTTGTCCTTCCTTCGCAGCCGCACAACATTGTGCGGCTTGCACACCCCTTGCTTCTCAAAGGAACGTTGCCCAATCTTGAGAGCGGGGTACTTGGCTTGAAACCTCCTATATATTACTAGTTGAGAGGCTTCCAACCAATGTTTGCTCACGAACTCCCTCGGTGTTCTCAAAGCACCGGTGTTGGGGTCACGTGCCAACACGACGTCCTTTTTGCAAGGACTAACTCGAGTGTTGTCCGGATGCAACCAAAAAGCTCTAATAAGAGCACACGTCGCCATTGTCAAGCATCGGGTAGACAATCTCCGTTCCGCAAGCATCACGCCCTCCCAAAGGCCACGACACCCTCTCTCCGCAGTTGCCATGTGTGCCCCCTCCCTCAAGTTTGAATTTCCGACCACCCCAAGCGTTCCAACGCGTTGATGCACACCAAGCATCGTGCAAGCCGTACGCACCAAGTTATCCTCGGTCAAGTTGCTCCCAAATGCCGCAGCCGCTATCCCCCTCGTTAGACTAACGTTCGCACGTGTGTTTCGTCGTGCTAAGCGTGATAACGCGTCCCTCAAATTCGCCACAACACAATCCTTCACTGTCTCCTCGCGCCGGTCACCTAACGACACCAATGCCGCTTTGCACTCCTTGTGCACCTCCGAACTCAAGCCCGCCGGAAGGGACTCGATATACGCCCTCACCGCACCCGCAATGCGGTGATGGCTTCTCCCAAATGCCGTTCGCATCTTCTCGATCCACCAACCCTTATTCCCGCGCGTCAACTCCTCAAAACCGTCACTTACTTGCGGCAATTGACCTCTAGGACGTTCGTGCGTTTCCTCATGCCCACCTTGCAACTCGTCTGACATTTCCACATCGTCACAAACCTCCTCTGAGTGAGCGTGATTAACATCACCTTGTCCTTTTGCTGATGTCCAGGCCTCGCACAACAAATCTATCTTCCCCACCAACGTGTCAAGCGTATCCATATCATCATCTTTCAGGGGCCACACTCCAAGAGGTATAATGCGAGCGGAATCTCCAACCTCTACGAGAAGGGGTAACAAGTCTATAAGAACGGGAGGAATATCCCAATTCGGTCCCGGATTGTAGGCAGCGTCGGAGCCACACAACGCCAAGAAAACGCTCACTGCAAGCAGCGTAATGTGGAGAGTCGTACATAACACCCCAAATAGCCACGATCGTTGATCCCGCACGAGCGTGACGTTCAATAACCCTTCCCCGATATGCGTCCCTGTCACCAAACAATCTAGTAAGACATACGTCAACCCTTCCTTGACGCGAAGTCTCACAGCAGCACAATCACATGTGTATTGTACACACGTTTCGGGGTGTAGATATTCATACCGTTAACCCTTAAGCCGGTGGTTAGAATTCGAGGGTTTTCTATATGCGTTGTGATAATGGATTTTTGCGATGTATGCTTAGTCACTAAATGCCCGTTTGCTTTACCAATTATTGCATACCTATATTACCAACTATTTGCGACACTACATGTCGATATATGTCGAATATATCCACTCTTATATGCGCACATGGTTAGAATGTTTTCGATTCTTACAGGCACGATTTAATTTCATCGTCATTGTTGACGACATCTGCTCAACATATTTTTGCACAATTTTGGAATTAAATCATCGACCTTGATGATACGTTCCAAGGATGATTTACTTGCACCGATGTGCGTTCATCTGCCTATCGTTTTCTGTGGATTTATGCCCAAAAAAACACTAAAAATACATATATTTCACAATGTTTTCCATACTTAAGGAATGTTTTCCATACTTAAGGGACACGTGTGGTGATTTTTGCGATACTATGGGTCATATTCCATGATGATAGCCACCAATCACTTACATAATGATCGGGGCATGGCCCATGATGCAACGCGTGCTTGTAGATGAGCCGTAGGTAAGTATAGCGTTGCAGTTTAGGCGCGTTTTGTATGTTCTGCAAGATAAAATTACGCAAAAAAACGTACAAATGTGCAACTAATTCGCGACAAATGTGCGGGTACGTGCGATATATATTATGCATACGTGCCCCGCACAAGTACGCTACGCTTACATATGCACACAACGGTGTACGTGCAAATACCCAGTGCACAAATCATGCAAGGTATGCAGCCGCAATTGCCCAAGCAGCATATACTTTGCCATCGCTTCTGGGTTAGATCTGACCCAGATACCGGCTTAAGGGTTAAAGCTTGTGGGATTGGGGCGCCGCTTCGTGCTGCCACCCATATTCGCGCCCTCCTACAACGTTTGCTCCGATTCCAAAACATATCGCGTATGCATATCCATAGTAATATATACAAGTTTGCCTTTCTCTTCAAGCACTTTCACATACTTACTTCCACGAAATGCTTGGGCGGTTTTGTCCTCGATTCATACTGAGCTGACGTCACACGTGCATGAACATTTCTCGTATGTCGGATCCGATCCCAGATCCATCGACGTACGAGAAATGCTTGGGTGGTTTTGTCCTCGATTTATAATGAGCTGACGTCACACGCGCATGAACATTTCTCGTATGTCGGATCCGATCCCAGATCCATCGACGTACGAGAAATGCTTGGGCGGTTTTGTCCTCGATTTATACTGAGCTGACGTCACACGTGCATGCACATTTCTCGTATGTCGGATCCGATCCCAGATCCATCGACGTACGAGAAATGCTTGGGCGGTTTTGTCCTCGATTTATACTGAGCTGACGTCACACGTGCATGCACATTTCTCGTATGTCGGATCCGATCCCAGATCCATCGACGTACGAGAAATGCTTGGGCGGTTTTGTCCTCGATTTATACTGAGCTGACGTCAAACGTGCATGAACATTTCTCGTATGTCGGATCCGATCCCAGATCCATCGACGTACGAGAAATGCTTGGGCGGTTTTGTCCTCGATTTATACTGAGCTGACGTCACACGTGCATGCACATTTCTCGTATGTCGGATCCGATCCCAGATCCATCGACGTACCCGAAATGCTTGGGCGGTTTTGTCCTCGATTTATACTGAGCTGACGTCACACGTGCATGAACATTTCTCGTATGTCGGATCCGATCCCAGATCCATCGACGTACCCGAAATGCTTGGGCGGTTTTGTCCTCGATTTATACTGAGCTGACGTCACACATGCATGCACAGTTACTGCGTCTCAGCGCCCTAGTTGGTGCAAGCGAGCGGAAACCATTCTTGAAGAACACTTCTTAGAGCTAGCACTTCGGAAACTGCAATGACCTCAAGAAACCGAGGCGGAAAAAACGCGCCTGCCAAAACCCGTGGGGGGAAAATGCCCCGAAACGCCCCTGAATACCACCGCTGCCATGTCGATGGATGCGACAGTAAACTAATTCCAGCGCAGACTTGTAGGGTTTGCAATAGGAGCTTTCACTTTAGCTGCGCGAATAAAAAGTATCCGGCGGTGCAGTGTGGTGCATGTAAAGAGGTACTTCCGGAAGATAGGTGTTGCTATTGTGATAAGGGGGCTTTCGTAACACGATGCAAGGTGTGCGAGTTGCGCTACCACCCAAAGTGTCAAGAGGGAAGAGGGCTAAAGAGAAATTTGTTTAACTGCGGTCGCAAGGAATGCGTCGAGCCTAGCGGAGGAAGATCGGAACCCACTGTCGTGAACATGCACGACATACAGGCGACGAAACAACTGGGCGAGCTGCCAGGTCCGAAGACCGCTGTGAGGAAAGCTTTAGATTGGAATGCGTTCGATCATGCCCTCACGATAGCATACGATAGATGCTATAAAGGTCATGAAGATGGTGAGCACCTTTTCGGAGCACTATTCACATGTTGGGAGAAGCTATAGTCATGCGTATGGATAATGCCTGAAACGTTTGCTTGTGTAAACGCGCATGGTTTTGGTGTTGTATGAATTAGGTGGGCTCGCCACGGGATCGCAACTGCCTCCTCCGCCCTCACCCCCACCGCCAGCACCTGAAGAGTGCTGCTATATCTGCGAGAAGGATGATGGACGTGGAGTGCACAGGTGCTCGCACTGCGGTGCGCAGTACCACGACGTGTGCCTTTTGAGCAAGGGCATTGAAGAGGTGAGCTGCTGTGGTAGGCCGGAGTGCATGGCGAAACGCACGGTCTACCCAACCTCGCAAGCGGAGAAAGACACTCTGGCAAAAAAAGGCGCCATGCAACGACGAGCGCTCGAAATTGGAAGACGCCACTCCTTCCAATTTTTTTTTTTTGTTTTTGGTTTGAAATGCTTCCAAAATGATCATGAGTGACCGGAATGTCGTTGGTTCATCGCCGGGTGCCCCGTACGGCCGTGTGTCGCTTGAATTGGATAGGGTTTCCTTAGGGCTGTTCCATTTATTGTCGCAGGGGGGTTGGGATTGGCTCTAGGACCCCCACCTACCCAGCGGACATTTTCATGGATGTCCCCTCCCCCCCTTCGGACACATTTGACGGAGCACCCCACCCACCCTCCGGACACATTCAAAATTTGGACCCCTCGGACACGCCACAAAAAAATCGTTGCGGCTTTGATGATACATCCCTTTAAAATAAAATATATCGCGCGCGGTTAAAGCATCGATCGACTACAAATCCATCTCACTCACATATAGGCAGACTCTTATGCCCGAGATAATTTTGCCCCCCGCCTCCGCTATTTAAAAATGTACACACGCGGGTATCGAAATCAAGACCTCGGGGTCAGTTGATTGTCGCTATACCATTTGGACTACCATTCCATGTATAGGTGCCATGCCATTGTAGAGTACTGAATTACCGAACGATACTCGTTTTTGTAGTCGGTCGCCTAGTAATACGGATGCGATGAATCATTTATGGTATAGCATGAGTATTGTACTATTTTCATTATTTGTTAAAGTAATATATTCATTTACTGTATTGTGTTTTATAGTACGCGTTTACTATTCCTGTACCGTTAATTATGCTATCAATATTGGCCCTAGATTCGGTATCGATTAATCGAAATTGAAATTCCGAGAAAGAAAGAATTGTGGTTCCATATCATTGCCTATGCTCAAATCATTCCGGGCACACTTGCACATGCTTATGCTTTCATATGAAGGAAATGCACGGGACATATAAATGTTGTAATATCATAGTAGTAGATAGAGTAAGCAAGTACTAGCATGCACACACACACATATCGATACTTGAAGTGACTAACAAGTGCATATTGTTGCGGGTGACGATATATGCAATGAATTACACATTTATGCCTTTAATCTTCGATAAAAATGCATACAATGAAATTACTCTGCACCAAGTGCTTTTAAAATATCCGGATCATCTCGTCTGCACTTTTCATCAACCATTTCGACTAAATCTACTTTGTGGGACTCTTTAAGATCACGGGAATCTACAAAAGCTCGCGAGCACAGGATACCTTTCAGAATCGGCACAGTCAGTTTCCAAAGTGGGTCATTCTTCCAAACAGTCTCTCGCTGGATACGTTTTGCCACCTTCATCTCTTTTACCTCCAGCTCTGCTTTCCATTTCAATTGTTCGGCTGGTATAACGCCTGTGAGCGCTGCAAATCTCTGGCAAAATCCATCATCATTGAATTGTTCCCTGCCGGTATCAAAGATCCCTTGAAAATTAGCAGATGGCAAAAAGAAGTCAGGTGTACATGCCCACGGGGCTTGAGGAGAAGCACGCACTAAACCCACCGCGACGTCGTATTGCATGTAATGAAACTCAAAAGGATCATCTGAGAATCTGCAAAAATCACTAATTGGTTGCACCCGGATCTTCTTTTGCATATTTGGCCGTCTCCATCTATTATCACTTCGCCAAGAGGTGAAAGAATATTGAGACTTCCAGGTTACCGTGTCATCCTCTACGTGCGAAACCAAAGCTAATGCTGAAATAGGTGCTGGCTCTCGCAAGTTGTACAAACATTTTAGCTTCTCCCAAATAGGCCCTCGAGGAGTCAGTTCGAAATTAGACTTCGAGCGCAAGGCTGCATTCTCTATCTTACGGAAGTCGCAAAGCTTAGCCATATCATCCGCAGAAAAGACCCAGTCATCCGGTGATGCAGCTGGGATGGAGAGCAAAGGCTCGTCAGCATACATAGTAGATTGCAACCGATCGATGCATTCCTTCCTCGCTGCTTCCATGTTTGCACGGAACTTAGCATTAGAAACCTTTCCATCCTCAAAATCAAACTCGTCTGAGTGTACCTGGTAACTACTAATGGGGCCGCTCTGTGACAGTGCGTAGTTCTCAGCTGTGTGGCACCGCTCTACTGAGTGTTTCTTATTACCATGCTCCTCATAAGCTTGCGTGCGGATATCATCTAGATCCAGAAGTCGGCGGGTTAACTCGGAACAGATCTGATTAAGCTTACCTCGCGGTCGCTCATCACCAGCATTGTCACAAGTATACAGCAAGCTGCACACAAAACTACCATCAGGAGAGTTCAATTGTCAAAGGTTGTTGTACTTACCTTCCCGATTGGTTGCTTCATTTCGGATTGACTCTGTCGACTCCGGCAGGATACTCTTGGCACCTATCAAACAAACCGCTCCAAACTCTAAATAAGTATATGGAAAGTGGATATCGGCGTGAATGACGGATCTTCGACTAGTGCGTATGTCGAACGTTCACCTTGCTCAAGCTGCTGCAAGCAATGTGCAATCAGCCACCCGAGAATACATATCAGATAGAAGGAGGCCATAGACTAGACGAAGCATGGCGCAACAATGTGTTTGTGCAAGGGGGGGTGTTTGAGGACGCCTTCAAGGATGCGTTCTTAGCTCTAAGGGACACGCAGGAGGAGCAGAAACCGTGGAAGGCACGCACCAGTCACAGGTGTTGACCCAGGAACAGGGCTTGTTAATCCTCTCGCGATCGCGTGATCAACTGCGGGAAGCAATACACACACGAAAGAGGAATAAGTGGAACAGCCTTAAGCGTGAATCGCGAAATCTGCGGAAAGCATATGCACACACGAACGAGGTTAACTATATTTCCGAAACGCTCCTGAAGATCCGAATGCGCCCGTAAGAATACAAACACGGGCAGGTGTTCTCACGCACCTGAAGGTTTTGTTGCGGCCTTTTTGGAGATTTCCTGCTGAATAGCGTTGAGGAAGACACGGCGCGGTGCCATGCGCTTGAATACGTTCTTCAAGTCTTCACTGCTTAGGGTCAAAGCTATATCTATGCTGGGCGAACGCTTTTCTAATAGATCTATTGAACTGACGCCAGCGACCTTCTCATTGTAGAACATAGTATCGCCAAGTTTGGTTAAAGTCCATATACGCAAGCGAAACACGGCTATGGCCACAGGTGACAGACCAAGTTCTTTCAAGTCCTCATCGGGAACATGGCCTTTCAAGATGTCGACGGTGAAGCCTTCTTCGGTAAATGCAGCAACGTGGGGGAGTAAAAGCCCACTACCAAGCACGCTCTCCACAGTCAACGGTAGCGACATGATGGGAAAGTAAAACGACGGAAATAAACTGTTTGTTCAGGGCTTGGGGAAAGAGGCTGTTCTACAGCTGTGCTCAAACTTGCAAAACATTGGAACCCTCGCCTGGGACTAGGACACGTCGCCCCCCCGCGCTGGACATTGTCCGGCGGACAAGTGGAGCTGGCGCTCGGCTGGCGTCACACCCCCCCGGACATGTGCTCAGGACCCCACACCCACCCCGGATAATGGCATCCCTCGACCCCACCCACCACCGGACAAAAGCATCCCTCGACCCCACCCCCCACCGGACAAAAACGGGAAATCCCAGCCCCCTGCGACAATAAATGGAACAGCCCTTACGTATGGCACCCGACTAACCGTGATAGTGCGAAACAATGCAAGTTCGGAGTGGTTTGAGTTATAGTTTGTTATATGCTTATGAAATGCTTCCAAAATGATCATGAGTGACCGGAATGTCGTTGGTTCATCGCCGGGTGCCCCGTACGGCCCGTGTGTCGCTTGAATTGGATAGGGTTTCCTTACGTATGTACCCGACTAACCCGTGATAGTGCGAAACAGATAGCAAGTTCGGAGTGGTTTGAGTTATAGTTTGTTATATGCTTATGAAATGCTTCCAAAATGATCATGAGTGACCGGAATGTCGTTGGTTCATCGCCGGGTGCCCCGTACGGCCGTGTGTCGCTTGAATTGGATAGGGTTTCCTTACGTATGTACCCGACTAACCCGTGATAGTGCGAAACAGATAGCAAGTTCGGAGTGGTTTGAGTTATAGTTTGTTATATGCTTATTATGAAATACTTCCAAAATGATCATGAGTGACCGGAATGTCGTTGGTTCATCGCCGGGTGCCCCGTACGGCCGTGTGTCGCTTGAATTGGATAGGGTTTCCTTACGTATGTACCCGACTAACCCGTGATAGTGCGAAACAGATAGCAAGTTCGGAGTGGTTTGAGTTATTAATAGTTTGTTATATGCTTATGAAATGATACTAAACATGATCATGAGCTGTGCATGCATGGGAAACAAGTCAAGAACGGATAGAGAAGTTTCAAACTAGGGTTCGCTTACGCAGGTACGAGGATAAACACTTACACCGAGTGTTATCTGAGCGGAATGCTGAACTGCGGGGTCTTACGACCAAGACCAAGAAGTTGGAACGCCTGATCCAGCTTTTGAAGGCAGAAGATGCTGGTGAAGAAGCTCCCGCAGTTCGTGCAGAGGCAGAAGAAGCTGCTGAAGAAGCTCCCGCAGTTCGTGCAGAGGCAGGTGTGCGTGAAGCAAATGGAAAGAGGAGTCGGAGAGGAGCTCCACCTGCTGCTCGCAAGAGGTTTTCAGGCGCACAAAGGCAAAACAGGGCGCGCAGAACTTCACCCGCCTCCGAAGGCGACAGCGATGATACTGATATGGAGATGGATCTTGCCACTCGCAGTCGGAGTCGGCAGGTTGCAGCGCGCAAGAAGAAGCCTGGAAAGCAGCCAAAACAGCAGAAACAGCCCAGCAGCAGTGAGGGCACGGATGATGGCGACGATGAGCACTCCTCCGGTGTTGACGAGAGTCTATATGACCGTGGGATGCGTTTGGCATCGCAGAAGGAACACTTGGCAGCCGACTACCGGTTCGAGGACATGACTGTGGGCAGCTATGCCGTGACCGTTGCAGGCGGGGAAGCCAGCGACAAGTGTTGGTTTAACGTTATGCTCCCGGACGGCGGTAAGTCACTCCCACTCCATTTCGTGGAGGTGGTGGGGCAGCATGCCTCACGGAAGGAGATAACCTGGCAGTTCTGGTTGCCAGCACAGTCACGGAGAACGTTCGAGACGGTAGAACAACTCTGTGAGGCTGGAGCTTTCGTACGGGGTGCCCGCACCCTTCGCATGAAGTCTACATTTGACGTGAACGAGGTGTTGACATGCTGGGATGAGACCGCAAAATCTGGTGTTCAAGGCGGAATTCCAGGTTGTGAGGAGAAAGCTGAGCTTTTAAAAGCACTGCTGGAGAACTCTGAAGAGTAAATAAGTGCAGTCAAGAGTTCGTATGTGCATGCATGTACACATGTGGTTGTGCTTACACCCTAAATTGGTGTTACCACTTAGGGTTTCCCCCGCTAGAGGGCCATTTGCTCCAGAAATCTGCACGGAGATGCAAGTGCTTGATATTTTATTTGTTCAAATATGTTTTATGGCAAACTACATTATAACATAGCACGTGACGGGTCCATTAGCAAGAACCTTTACATATGTTACCCGCCCTTTGTGAATACGCGTGTGATAAAGCATAGGGTTTGAGGGGGGTTTTGGCAAAATTGTGCTGAAATCGATGAAAATATCAAACATACGATAAACAGGTACATATTTTTCCCTTTTTACTTCCATTTTATAACCTTTAATCTCGATCTAATACTGTACCATATGTGGATTATTGGAACACTCCTCAATATGCCTAAGAGTCACGCGTAAGAATTCTGAAACCCCCGCCTCGTACGATGAGAAAAACTTCCAAAATTATAACCACCCTATTTTTTGGGCATGATATGTTTAAAATAATGTAAAAAACATCAAAACAATGACCTTCAAAAAATCTTCCAATTTAGAGCGCATCTTCCAATTAAGAGCGATCGTCGTTATGCTCCTGGAAGGCGCGTTCCAGCAGAGTTTGCCGTGGCCACCGCCCCTTGAAGCGGCCACACCCCCCGAGGTTGGTGAGGGGGATGTTGAAGCGCCGTCGGGAGCGGCGGAGCAACCCGCGGACGCTCCCGCCCCCACGAGCACGGAGGTTCCCGCGGCGGGAGAGCCCGCACCGGCGGAGGTGGTGGTGGATCCGCCCCCAATCACAGGGAGCCCCGCGGCGGGAGAGCTCGCACTTGCGGAGGTGGTCGTGGAGGAGGCCGCAATCACAAAGGGTCCCGCGGCGGGAGAGCCCGCACCGGCGGAGGTGGTGGTGGATCCGCCCCCAATCACAGGGAGCCCCGCGGCGGGAGAGCCCGCACCTGCGGAGGTGGTCGTGGAGGATGCCGCAATCACAAAGGGTCCCGCGGCGGGAGAGCCCGCACCGGCGGAGGTGGTAGTCGATCCGCCCCCAATCACGGGGTAGCCCCGCGGCGGGAGAGCCCGCACCTGCGGAGGTGGTCGTGGAGCCGCCCGCATCCGCGGATTGGCCGGGGTGGGCGAAGGCCACCTTGGAGCAACGTGTTGCTTTTTATCCACGTTGGGTGCATCATTGTGATCTGCCGCGGTGCGCACCGGTGGTGTACGTGGCAGGGGATGGGGTGCATGGGAAGGAGGGATACACGGCAAGGTCCAAGGGGCGTTTTGAGAGGGGATCCGTGGTGTATCACCAAGGGCACACGGGCGCGTATATTGCGGGGACGATCTTGCACGTGCGAGAACGTGGGTGGTTCACCATATGCGGTGGGCCCATCCACGGCAGAGACGCCACCCCGCACCTTACGCACATCTTCCGCATGAACCGGCTCAACCAGGGCAGCACGGATAAGGCCCGTGGTGCCGCCCACTTCAAGACTGAAGAGGGGTCGGACATTGTGTACGAGTGCGCGAGGGTGTTCTTCCCGAAGCTCCTCAACCTGCACAAGTACAAAGGCTTGGAGAACGGTATGGCATGATCTTAGTTTGTTTGTGTGAAGCGGTACTCTTGCGGGGCGATGCTGAGCATGCTTGCGGTGAAATTCCTTTTGTCTAAGTGCTAGCCCCCAATTTCATTTTGACAAGCTCGACGTCCGATTGTGGGCTCTTCACAGGTGTCTCTTTGCCTCCGATCGTGCGGCAATTGGCAGCAAAGGATCTTCAGGGTGACATATTCGCCTCGCCGAACTACACGCAGGATGACTACGTCTTCGTGGACATGCTAGCTCGGAGGGAAGTGGGTGCGAATGCAGAGCCGCAGGGTGGTGCGTCGGCGATTGCCGTCCCAGCGGAGGACGAGGGCGAGGACGTGGATACCGCCAATTCTCCACCGAGGAAGCGGTTGAGGAGCCAACTCGCGGATAAGGGAAACCCGTGGGCGGAGAGGTTGACGCAGCAGCCGGCGGGTAAGGGCACGAGTGAGGGCGGTAAGGGCATGAGTAAGAGTGGCAAGGGCATGAGCTTGGGTGGCGGTGGCCCTCAAACTTCATCAAAGGGTACTAGCCAAAAGAGGAGGAGATCATCTGCTGGCAGAGGAACAGAGTATATTGCTTACCGTGGCGGGCCGGCCCGGGGCCGTAGCTCACCACTCCGGGCCGCATGCGGGCCGATGGAATATATGGATGCGGGCCGTGACGTTTGATATGAAAATACCAAATTTTATGCAAAATTATGCGATTTTTACAATATCACCATACTTAAAATTAAATTTTCGCGCCTGCGGCGGGCAATTTTGGAGACTGGCCGTATTGGCCGAAAGCGGGCCAGTGGATTTGCTGATTGCGGGCCGTAAAGAAAAAAATAAGCAATACACACTGCAGCGGAAGCATGCCGGCCTCGGGGCGTGCGTCAACGAGGGGCGCGGCGCCGGCATCGTCGGCCCGCACTGTGCCCCCCCCCTCAACCGCTTGTCGCTCTGTCGGAGGTTACCGAGGCTGCCCAGCCGGTTAGGGGAATCACCGTGGAGGAGCTAACGGCGGTGTTAGCGAGGCAGGAGGAGGCGAGTCAGAAAATGCTCAAGCGGTAGGAGGAGCACTTCACGCAGCAGCTGAAGCTGTCGGAGGAACGACAGCTGCGGGCCTTGGAGCGCCAAGTGGCTGACTTTATGGCAAGCCCAGGGGAAGATGCGGCCAGCGCGCCGACAGCGGAGGCACCACCTACCCTCCCCCCCAGCAGCAAACCCCTCAGCAGCAACCATTGCCGCAACCTCAGGCGGTGCCGATGCTCCAAATAGGACAGGAAGCGTATCAAGCGCCTCAGTTGCCTCAAACCTCCCAGCCTCCGTTGTTGCAGCAAACCTTCCAGCCTATGCAACCGCAGCAACCCCAGCCCTTCTTGCTCCAACAACCCCAGACCCAGCAGTTGCAGCAGTTGCAGCAGTTGCAGCAGCTCCAGCAGCTCCAGCAGCCCCAGCAGTTGCAACAGCTCCAGCAGCTCCAGCAGCCCCAGCAGTTGCAACAGCTCCAGCAGCTCCAGCAGCCCCAGCAGTTGCAACAGCTCCAGCAGCCCCAGCAGCTCCAGCAGCTCCAGCAGCTCCAGCAGTTGCAGCAGCTCCAGCAGCTCCAGCAGACCCAGCAGCTGCAACCCCTTCTGCTGCAAGCTCCCCAGACTTTGCAAATGCAGCAGTCCCAGCCCATGCTCCTTCAGCAACCACAGGCCCGACAGCTCCAGCAACTCCAGCAGCTCCAGCAGCTCCAACAGCTCCAGCAGCTCCAGCAACTCCAACAGCTGCAGCCCACGCCATTGAATACCATGACCTCTGACTTGGGTAGGGCCTCGGGCGTCTCGATAGAGGAGTTACAGTTTAGCATGCCACGATAGATAGGCGGTGAACTCCTAGGAATGTAGGCGATGCCCCCGTAGGGCATGCGCTTGTAGCTCCAGCACCCGCCACCCGGCAACTGCAAGTGCCCCACTCTCTTGCAACCATTTTACAGACGAAATTAGCTCCCCAGCACCCCGTGAAAATGACCCAATGTGAAAATTCGCTTCTCATTACCTAGGTATGATCTCTAAATACTTCTCACAACGTGTAATAACTTCCCCGTATCATTTGCATATCTCACGCGCCCGCAAGATATGCAATTTCTGCTTTGCAGCCATTTTACAGACGAAATTAGCTCCCCAGCACCCCGTGAATATGTCCCGATGTGAAATTTCGCTTCTCATTGCCTACGGATGACCTCTAAATACTTCTCACCACGTCTAATAACTTTTCCGTATCATTTGCATATCTCACGCGCCCGCAAGATATGCCCGCAAGATATGCAATTTCTGCTTTACGCAGCCATTTTACAGACGAAATTAGCTCCCCAGCACCCCCTGAATATGTCCCGATGTGAAATTTCGCTTCTCATTGCCTACGGATGACCTCTAAATACTTCTCATCACGTCTAATAACTTCCCCGTATCATTTGCATATCTCACGCGCCCGCAAGATATGCAATGCATGCACGGCAGCCCATCCGCGACCTGTAAGCAGCCCTGTGGCCACTACAATTATCAAAAATATAAAATATTGCCTCTAGATGATTTCTTTTAACCACTAAGTACTTCTTGAAACTTCTTGCGACTTCTAAATGTCATTTTCATCGATTATGCAATCCGGGCCCACCTAGCCGTGCTACATGCCTTCAATGATGTTCTAAGGTGATTGGATGGCGAACTGGGCATTAGTTAAGGGGCTATGCCGCTGTTTAAAGAAGCTGATATTGGGGCTAAATTGCTTTGGGAATGTGCTACGTTAGCATGTCGTTAGTATGCTCGTTAGTACACTATAATAATCACACGTTAATGTGTTAGCCATATATTAATCAACATGTTAAACGTGTACTACAACGGTATATGCGCGTAAAGTACGCAACCACTGCACATGCTGTGTGTTCCACGAAATCACACAACGCAATATGCCGAGGGACCGTCCACGGCCTAGAATCCCGTCGATCGAAACATCAGTTCAGTCCTCGTTGTCATCCTAGTTGTCGTCAGAGTCAAGTGATGGCTTTAGGCATTCAAAAAAGTCAGCCGTGGGGTCAAGAATGACCGCGGTCTCCATGCACGGCGGATGTGGTATAACGACGACCTGCTGTTCAACTTTGTTGGCTAAGATGAAAGGCTCGGTTTTCTTCTCGAAAGCCGCTGGGTCACGGTGCGGGTTGAAGGTGTACACCGTCTTAGTCACATCGTCCGGCCCGAGAATCGAGTTCCTCTGACGTTAGGCCTTGATTTGTTGTTCGGTTGGCTTTGCCAGCCAGTTGACTCTCAATAAGATGTACAGCCGTCCCGCGATCTCCACCCGCAGAATGTTTGTAATGCGGCCGTGCCTGCATACCGCCACCATGTTTGATACGCAATTAGTTGGAACATAGTGCATTAAGTACAGCACTTTATGCGCTATCCACAGACTAACTATCTTTATTCGGTAAGCACTCACATACCCGGTGGCTTCGTCACACCATTTTTGTTTCAGGATCACCTTTCCACCTTCACCCACACATTCGTTCACGAAGAAAGCCCGAAAGTAGCTGTATATGTTGATATTATCGCGATCACTCCCAGCCAGCAGCATGTTTCATGCCTGTAGATAGGTCGAACGTGGTACATTAAGTGGTATGGTTTATGCACTAAACGCATACTATTCCGATTTGGGAGGACGCACCTGTCAACTTCCTTGGCAGTGCCGACAACGGGTCCAATCCGTCTCCGTCGGAGCCTGAGGCTGCAAAGGATCCCCGGGGACGGGTCAATGCGGAGCCTGCGATTTTTCAAGATCCGACGGGGACGGATCACTACGGATGCTGGGATTTTCCCGGCTCCGCCGGGGACGGATCACGGCGGAGCCTGATTGTTTCCGGCTCCGCCGGGGACGGGCCATGGCGGAGCCTGATTTTTTTCTGGCTCCGCTTGAAACGGGTCCAAACGGATCCCGATGGCCTTTAACGCCTCAGTGACATCCAGACATGCCCCAGTGAGCTGCCCCAGTGACATGCCCCCGGAACATACCTGAAAGCGCAAAGCCTCAGTCTTCGATGCGTTGCGCCCGGTGCCAAATTGCCGAACCTCAGCATTCTCTACTACGATACACCTAAATAAGTGGCTCTTTTCCGCTGTTGTCATGTCTGCTGAATTGAACCATCTGCCTGGAATATTCACTTCGACTGCCAGCTCGACCTGTTGAGGACCAGGGTACTTCTTAACTATCTCGCATGCCAGCGAGCTTTGTACACTTCGTGTGGCCCCGCCCGGCCTTGGTGCATTGGCGCCTGGAACGGCAACTGCACGTCGCATTATTCTCTATTATGAATTATCCAAAATTGCGTATGACCTATGTATTTCTATTAGGGGAGAGAGAGACAGTACTGTGCTACTGTCTAAGTTGGGGGTGCGAGAATGAATAAAATGCGATGCCACTGCGCACTGGGCCTCTCGTCTGAGACTCTCGTCTCGTCTGCGAGCTGTGACTAGTGTAGGCCGCCGGCGATCCGACGGATCACGGAGACGGATCCAGCAAATTGAAGAATTTCACGGAGATGGATTTCAACGGGGCCTCAACAGCTTGCGCCTCCGACGGGTACGGATGCGCTCGGAGCCGGAGACGGATTGACGCGGAGCCTCGATTCTAAAAGATCCGGCAGAGACGGACTGCAACGGAGCCTGCGATTTTTCAAGATCCGTCGGTGACGGATGGGGCCGGAGCCTGAGCAAATTAGCGATCCGTTCAACGGGTACGGGTCGGACCCGGACCCGTTGTCGGCACTGTTCCTTGGTTTTAGGCAAACCCTTCTTGTTCAGGATCACCCTTCCATCTTTATCCAACTGCTCATTAATGAAGAAAGTCCGGAAATAACTATTTAAGGTGCTCTTGTTGCGATCACTCCCAGCAGTGCGATAAAAGCCATCACCGATGGTCACGTAGGAAAAGCTTCGGCAAACCGGGTTCGGCCCGACCATGAGCAACGACTCGTACTCCGTGAACTTTCGACCCAGCCATACTGTGGGATCTGTGTACGCTCCAAAAATTGGCTCGTCAACGTGTTCGGGTTTTCCTAAAGTCTGCGCGTATTTACCTCGGCGTGTCTTGGGAATACTTCGAACCTTGCGGTTCCAGCTGTGCATCCACAAGAAATAACGTTGTTAGTGCTCTAAAGGGTACCCTAAGATACCCTTTATGCATTTTGTGTACCTTAACGGTATACTAAATCAATAAGCACGTACTGTGTGGGCGTGTCTACTCCACGCACCTGCGCGCCTCATTCACAAAATCATATCTTTCCCATTTCCCCCTGAGCTTCGCATAAGCAGGAATTGCAGTCTGCATCCAAACCCTCAAGTCCTTGATGTCGTCGTCTTTTAGGACAACACGTTTTCCCTCGGACGAAACATCGACGCGAATACCCGGACGACGCCCCATCGTAATCGGAGCCACCGGCCGCGGAGTGTTGCCCGCCCGCTTCAAGTGGAGCATCAGCCCGCGCACAAGACGCAAACCCTTTGCCCGCTTCACGTTGAACATGATGTTTTGCACGGGAAAGACGTTGTTCTTCGCGATCCTTTTGAGGAAACCATTAAAGGACTCGAAGGCGTACATCCATACCTCCCGCATTGGGCCATACCTTTGAAGTTGCTCGACCATGTGAGAAAACATGTGAGTGTTGATCACAGACCACGCATACGCCGCACCGCTGGACTCCAAGTCTTGAAAAAAACAGCCTAATTTCGTTTGCCAGCAGCTCCATGTCCTGCTACAAACACAAATCGGTTCTTTAGTACGTACTTAAGTTGTCAAATGTGTACTAAACATACACTAAACTCATGTTATTGTTTACCTCAGGTTTCACTTGTTCGGTCGTGAGCTCGCGCACGATCAAGGTCATCCTGCCCACCAGCTTTGCCAAGTCATTTCTTGGATGTCCATCATCCCGTGGCCAAGCGCTGAGTGTCGACATTGTTGAGTTTTGTATGAGCTTCAAGGCATCATGGGCCCGAATGTGCTTGGCGGCTTTCTTGTCGCCGGTGGTTCGTAACACTCGTTTGTGCCCTTGTCCCCAACTTCTCGTCGGCCTCATAACGCCCATCCATTTACGAGCGGTCTCCAGCGAACGCAAGGTTGCTAACGCCTTGTTTGGGCGTGGCGGGATCGCGAAAGGACCGTGCGTCATCTTGTACATCTCCACCATCTCACCTGCAGAGCAGTTCATCCCCTCTTGTAATTTAAAGTGGTCTTAGTATGGTCTTAACGCGATAAGTCCCTCCTAAATACACTCTAAGTACAAAATCACACACCTTTTGCATTCTTCACTTTAGTCGTCGCGTGTCACGTGGGGTGGGCACCGTCGTCTTTCGCGTGCTGACGCATTGCATCCGTGAAGTCAAGACCGAGCAAGCGAGTAGCAATTCGGTTGACGAGGTTCATGATATCATGCATGTCATCTAGCAAAAAGTCCCGCACGATACTGAAGTACCCCAATCGCGCGAACTCGCTCAAAAACTTGACGCCAGTCCGTCGCATGCTCTCCTGCAAGTGGTCTCCTGAAAGATCCGGGTCTCCACTATCTCGAAGATTTTCGTGGGTTCGAGCCTGCCTCTTGTACTCCTCGTCCTTGCGCAACTCAGGTGGACCTGCTGTGAAAGAAACATAAGAAGCATGGAAGTCCCGGGGAGTCATGCAGGTCGGTACGTCTTTCTCGTGACAACACGTGAAGATCTGTACCATGCCGACGTACCGCCACTTCTTCGTCTCCAGCACACAAGCACGTGCGTGGCAGAGGGCACGGGCTGTGTCTAGTGGACAGTTCCTGCCATGTTAATGTACCATTAGTTATCGCATACCGCACTAAGCGTACACTAACGTAACCACATAGGGCACTACCGTGTTGAATTAACTAGTTTGATTACATGCATATCACGTATATGGATAAAGGCACGACTCACCCGTCACATATCGTCGCCACCGTGGTTGCCGCCCACTCGGATACTCGAAGCTTCTTTGTGCCCCCCTCATATTCTTGACCCAACCGGAAACCTTCGGGAACGGGTTGACGAGGTGGTGGTGGAGAAACAAGTGCGTGGGGTGCGGGGTTACGAATGGCTCTGCGGGCTAGTGGTGGGTCGGGTACACGTGAGGACACCGGCGCTCCTTGTTGTAGAAGAATCCCACGCCGGCCGGGAGTCGGTGTGGGTGCACGTTGGGGCGTGGGCTCGGGCGAAGGTGGATCCGGGCGAGAGGCTTGTGCACGAAGAGTCGCAAAATGTTCACCTTGACGTTTATTGTTCATTGCACAAATAGCATTTCTGCCCCACACGCACACCCCACCCCACCCCACCCTCCTACTATGTGACAGTCGCGTTGTTAGTGTGAATTTATCAGAAGGAATCTTTTGGGGAATGTTGCATTGTTGGTACGCTAACGGAAGACCTTAGGGCACTAACGTTACGCTAACTGAACGGGAATGTGCTTTAGTTAGTACGTCGTTAGCATGTTTTTTGTACACCAAACCAATCACCAGCAAAGCGTGAGTAGCCAAGCGGGCCTCTAGCAAGGTTGGTGTGGATGTCGTAGGTTTCACTTTCGAATTTTTGCGAATATAAATTTGCAGTCGAATTTTTAAAGGCTTTAGAGAATCTTCCATTGTGAGTATGACGCTAACTGGACGCTAACGGGACGCTAACGGCAAGCCTTTGCGCAATAACGTTGCCCTAACTGCACACTAACAGAAAGAATCTTTTAGGGAATATGCCATTGTGAGTTAGTGCATGGCACCTTAACGACGTCAATAGGGAGCCGTTAGGTGTTTTGTTGCATCTGGTGCACTAACCTAGCGACCAGTTAGTGCTTCGGATGCAACATAACACCTAACGGCACCCTATTGACGTCGTTAAGGTGCCATGCACTAACTCACAATGGCATATTCCCTAAAAGATTCCTTTTGTTAGTGTGCAGTTAGGGCAACGTTATTGCGCAAAGGCTTGCCGTTAGCGTCCCGTTAGCGTACCAACAATGGAAGATTCCCTAAAAACTCTAAATCCCCAAATGTGATAGGAAATTTTCGTGAAACCATGGAGATCGCGCGATGGCGTCGAATCGCGCGATTAAAATATCACCGCACAGGATTCGAACCTTCGCAGGTGGTTTCACACGATGAATGACCTTTCATTATGTCCAACTGAGCTACGATCACAGATGATCACACGGTAACGGAAATAATGACCAAGTCCACAATCGAAATTTGAAAATCATACCTTGACCGACCGACCGCGACAGGCTGCCCTAGAATTTTAGCACCTGTACCCGACATGTACCCGACATCGTCATCGTTATCGTCGATCGTGCTCGCGTGACGAGGACGTGCTGTGACTTCTCACGCCCCCCAACGCGCAACGGGAAGTGAAGGTGTCCACTCACCGTAGGCATTTTTGCAGAATACTGTAAAAGTTCAAACTCACCGCTACAGTCGTCAACGCTTCACATTTCACCGTCCAGCAGTGTGCAGCAGCGTGTGGTGGCCTCGCCAGCGGGTTGCATGTTATGATATTTCTCATTCTTGCTCGCTGCAATATGTCACAGGTTTGTAGTGCATGTTTTTTATATAGGGATAAGTCTAGATTGGGTGTAGACATTTCATTATAATCCAGATTGGGTGTAGGCACTTCATTTTAATCTAGATTGGGTGTAGGCACTTCATTTTGGTCTAGATTGGGTGTAGACACTTCATTTTAATCCAGATTGGGTGTAGGCACTTCATTTTAATCTAGATTGGGTGTAGGCACTTCATTTTGGTCTAGATTGGGTGTAGGCACTTCATAATGTGCCATTGGGTGTAGACACAGGTATAGGGGGTACGGGTTGCAACTTCTTTTGTTATATATTTCAAAAAGAAAAAAACACTATTTCGCGAATTCAACCGGTAGATATCAACATCCGACCACAATGAACATATCTAACGGTTGAATTTGCGAAATAATGTTTTTGTATGCGATTACTAGCGAAAAACTGTTCGGAATCGATGTTTGTTGTTATTTGTTGCAAAACAAAACATCATTTCGGAAATTCGACCGGTAGATATCGACATCTAACCACAATGAACACATCTAACGGTTGAAATTGCGAAATAATGTTTTTGTATGCGGTGACTAGCAAAACATTGTTCGTAATCGATGGTTTTTGTTGTTTGATGCTTAAAAAAAACATTATTTCGCAAATCCAACCGGTAGATATGTTCATTGTGGTCAGATGTTGATATCTCACGGTCGAATTTACATAACAATGTTCACATGCAATATTATCAATGTAAAATGCAATGCCCTCCAGGCATCAAGGTATGTTAAAATGAAGTTTACGCCCAATCTAGATTAAAATGAAATGTCTACACCCCATCTAGATTAAAATGAAGTGCCTACACCCAATCTGGATTAAATGAAATGTTCGCACCTAACTCGATTGTACCAGTGCTCAACTCAATCTAGATTAAAAATTAAGTGCCTACACCCAATCTAGAGTTTCAAAATTAAGTGCTCACACCTAATCTGAATTATAATGAAATGTTCACACCCAATCTAGACTTATCCCTATGTAACTATATATATATATATATGAGATAGTTATCGGTTTTCGGAGGGGTGATACCACTGGTATCGTTGCGCGTCAGCGCGACGATGCCAGTGGTGTCACCCCGTAGAAAACCGATAACTAGCTTATCGGATTTTTAAGAGTGGCCACGTCGGATTTGATATCGGTTGAAGCACTTTGTTATTACTTTCCACGTCGGATTGCCTACATCTTACGAGTTTGGAGTCCTCGAAGCGCACCGATCGATCGTATCGATCACGATTTCATGACATTCTGGAAATAATTTAAATTTAACCGTTCGATTAGATTTAACGATCAGATTGCAGTTTCAGATTTGACCCGAATACTACATGTGTTTGCTCCGCAGATCCCAACGCTCATTTGTGAAACGTTTGCTCGGCAGTGCAGCACCATTTCCTGTCAGTGTGTGCTCATCCCCTGCCTGTTTAGCTGCTTTGGCCCCTTCGCTTTTGTGTGTCCTCAGATTGATTGCAGGTACTGCTTTCGTGTGGGAGGTAGATGGTATGTCAACTGCGCTGTCATATGGTGGAAGACACTTCCTGGTCAACGTTCGTAGCATACCCGATTCTTGTGTTTACATGTTTGCCTCGGAAGTTTTGATATCCATTTTCCTTGTTTTTTTCGATTCTTGTGCATCTGAGAACTTCAGGTTATTTTCAGCCGTGGCAGCCTGAGCTATTTGAGTCAAACCCGCGTGTCCTTCTCGTTAAGATTTCACTCTAGTTGTTTGCTGTCGGTGCGTAGGCCATTTCAAACAGACCCTTCCGCGCGTGCTGGCATGCGCGCGTTGCAAAAATACTTTTTTGCCTTTTTCTTGGCGGTGGTTTGTCGTCAGTCGCGCGTATTGTTTGCTCTTACTAGTGCTGTATTCGAAATTTAAATTTTTGTTCTCTTCGTTTTCTGCTTGCGTTTTTACGGAACTGACTGGTCAGCTATGATCTTTACATAGCGCAGAGTCTGTCTGTGCCCGCGCGGCATGCGGGTATGTCACACCTTTTCGGTATGTGTTCTGCTGCTTGCATGCAATTCCTGGCTCTCTATTGCAGCGCATGAGGCAGGGCAGTGCGTTAGCCTCTGGCACGCCTCGGGACCACACCCGACCCTGTCACTGCAAGGTACGGTTCCCCCGCTTGCTAAACGGGGAGTTCTGGATGGCGTTTGTGATGTCGGTCGCCCCGATTTGGCTTTGACTTAACCTAACGTTGTGTGTGCTTGTCGCTATCCAGGTCTCAGCTTTAATTATAATTTGAAGTGGTGGCATATCCAAGTCTCAAGGTAGGCGTTCATGCCAGTCCCCCTTTTCTTTGTTGCATATTTGACCGTCTGGCCAGTTCTTTCTCGGCACGTCGGATGCACAGGTGCGAACAGGTTTGCCCGAACACCCATCCAGGTTTCACACTTCTGTTGCATGCATACTATGTGTGTGTGCGTGCTTCTTCGTTATTTTCGTTTCGTGGGGTTCGCTGACTGTGCTATGTACGCGGTGTGGTACGCAGGACTATGTATTTCTGATGGAGTGTGACGATCTTGCTAGTGGCTTGGGACAATACCCGCCCCTGCCACTCTAAGGTGTGATTTCCCCGCTTGCTATTTGTGGAGTTCCGGATTGCGGGTGGGATCTCTGTCGCCCTGACCTGACAGACAAGTATGTTCCTTTTCACTTTGGCCTAATTTTGTTTGTATGTCATCATGCAGTTTATTCTCAGCTCTGTCATAATATATCGACGGCGGCGACGAATCGTCATCGTCACCCACTGTTTGGAGAACAGGTTCCCACCCTTTAGGTCATGTGTCGATCTTGAATGTGTTTTCGTTTCGGGGGGTTTTTAATTATGCACGTTCTTACAGTGCCCCTTTCTTTGTTGCATATATAGTGTTTGCTCTTGAGCATCTCTCTGCACTTTATGCTGTCTTTGCAATGTTGTAATTGTTATGACGAACGCAATTCTGCTTTGCATCCTGGTTGCCTTGTGCCCATCGCAGGAGTAGCTAAAGGCTTCTTCTGATTCTGTGAGCACTTTGTGGTGTTGGTCACCTGACTGTACAGATTAGTTGATTCTTTTGCACTTTTAGCTCAACGTTGTGTGTATTTGTCGTTATGCAGATCTTCGTTTTAACATACTGGTGGTGGCAACGAGATGTCGCCCACTGTTTAGTGAATAGTGAACAGGTACCCGTCCGTGACGTCCTGTCTCGCTCACTTGTGTTTTCTCTTTTCGGGGTTTCCATTCATTAATTTCGGTTTCTCGATTAATATGCGTATCAATTATGCGATTCAAAGTCAATTATTTCTGTTGTGCGCAGGCGTGCCATCGCCCGACACAATCGGTTGTGCAGGAGCATTCTTTGCCTGGCAACATCCTTTGCGCAGGAACATCCAGGCGCAGCAGCTGGGAATCCATGCGCGCAACAACGGGTGCCACTAGTCAATTTGCGGCATGCAGGTTTTTGTTGGCATCAATGTTGCTCAGCAGGAATTTGGCCGAAACTGCTCTAGCAAGAATTTCTGTGTTTCTAGATCTGGCCAGTTTCTTTGGCATAGGATATTATGTTATCACCTGCCACCTTGATAGAATATTCTGTCATCGCTTGCCACGTAAGTAAGATATTCTGTTATCAGTCGAGAATATTCTGTTATCAGTCGAGAATATTCTGTTATCAGTTTAGAATATTCTGTTATCCGCTGCCACATCAGCTGATAATACTATTATAGCATCCGACGTGTCAGCTGATGGTGCCTCTAAAAAAGTAAAAATCCGATAAATATATATATCACACTCTTCGTGAGGTTATCGGCATGTTCCACGTATTTTCGGGGGCGGTGCTTAGCTATTTCCCGTATCTATTCGCATCTACGTATCTACGCATCTTCGTATCTTCGGCCGCGCCGTATCTTCAACGCATCTATATTTCAACGTCTACTTCAACGAATCTCTTCACGTATCTATTCGCGGCCACGTATCTCCCGGATCTCTTCCGCGCATCTTCATCTACGGTTTCCCTTTGATTTCTCTTTCGTGTCCACTTCTTTATCAACGCATCTACTTTGTCAACACGATTTTACTTTAAGCTCTGGCTGGCAGCACTTATCCTGCAGCAAAATTGGCTTATCTCACGAAGTTTTTGGCCTGACCGGCGTTTTCCCCGCGAAATTTGACCCATCATTGGTTTTTTCATCGCTGGGAATAGTTAATTTTACAGAAATTAAATTTATCACCACAAACCCAAACTTCTTCCCCTTCAGACTTTTACAGTTTCAGTGGTCATAGCTTCTTTGCGTCAGCGTGCCCGCATGGTAGCGTTGCATTCTACGCCGAACTTACTTCGACAACGACATTTTACCTCTGGCAACACTCTGGTGGTGTCTGGTGGTGCTTGCGCACCAGACATCAACCTCGACACCAACATTTCCGTCGTCGACGACAAGCTCTCTGACTTCCACGACTTCGTCTCTCCGCTTCCCTCGCCTTCGCCTTACACGCCCCCTAGTCACCATCTGGTGGTGTCTGGTGGTGCTATCGCACTCACTTCGCCCCTCGCCATCGTCCCTTTTGGGTTTCTTCCCATGCACTCAATCACGTCCCCTCTCCGCATTTTTCACTTTCCACCTCCCAACCCCCTATCCATCGACGCATTCGCTATGGTGGTGCCTGGCCGCTTTTAGCTCTGGCACCGTACGGGGATTGGTTGACCATCACCTTGGTGGCACTCGACACCCTCCACCATCGAGGGCACCACCGCCGCCGGAATTGATCCCCACCAAGAATTAGAACAGACATCGGCAGTTTTGTGTTGTGACCTAGCGAGCCTAGACATGCAATTGTTGCTTAGCCATCGCCCACGCGGGGATCCGCCACTAGATGGACTGAAAAAGGTCCCATTAAGCCGAGTAACATTTATGTACTAGCTAGGACCTAGGGTGAATTGCTGCATCCTGCCTGTGACCTCACACCTTCGGGGTGAGGTGGTGTCATGAAGGGGCTGACTTTGTGTCACTGACAGTCAACCCCCTTTCTGTGTCACCCCTCACTGCGAGTTAAGGGGCGTAACCAGTTAGGCCAGTTAACTAGTTAGACCCAATTACCACCAGTTATTGTTACTAGCTAGTTAATCAATTCCATCGTTATTAACTAACTGACCCTAGCTAGTTAATTAATTCGCACTAACCGGTTGTAGCTAGTTAATTAATTTTATTATTCGAATTAACTACTTAGTGGCAGTAACGAGCTGACCCCCCTCAAAATTTATTAATTACCAATTAATCACCCATGTCGCCCATCGCGATCGGTCGGGAAATCGAAAAATCGAGATCTATTCTATCCATCCTTGAATGGTGGTTCGAGACCGAGAAGAAGTACCCACGCGTCTGCATGATGTGGCGCCAATTCCACGGCCGGCCTGTATCATCGGCTGGTGTGGAGCGGCTTGTCTCTGGTGCTGGGAAGGTGCATGGCAAGGACGCCCAGGCCATGAAGTCTGAGACCATTCAAGAAACCTTGATGTGCACGGTCAACTACAATCCTTGGCAGTCATCTGTTCCAGGGGTGGAGGCCAAGGGCGCGACCGAGGCGACTGATGTGGCGGAGGCATGATAAGTAGAATATGCAAGTGCACTATGGCACCCATAGGGTCGTGTAAGCGTTAAGAGCCTAGAACATACATAGGGTCCTAGACTAGCAGATATCAACTCATGTGACTGGTTGATGGTTGACGCCTAACGCCTGACGGCTGAACTCTCACCTAATAAAAGCACCTCATAAGTAAGTAAGTATCTCGGGTTGCCAGAGAGTAATGATGAACTCTGGCACAAATAATATGTATATCCGAATGGGTCGAGTTTGACCTCGAATGAGCAACATTTAATGCCGCTGGATCCTCATACTCAATATTAACGAAATATTCACAACAATGAGAGTAAAAGATGAGAGTGAGAGTAAAGTGAGAGTGGATGTATTTATGTTGGTTTGGGCATCTTTAGGTGTCATTTGGGACAGAACCAACGGTTAAACCGAAATGCGCATGAAAAAATCATGTTTAATGGCCGAAAACACACTAAGAGTGGCCCACGATTGTCAAAAATATCGACAAGTAGCCAAAATATATAGTAATCGGATTTGCACTAAGATTCACTTTAAACATCTTGAAACCGATATATACCAACACACGATACCTGAAAATACTAAAAAAATTATGTTTAGCACTGCTTGCCGATGCATATTTTCGATATTTTCGGTCACGATCAGCCCGTATATCACTGAAATCACTGACATCCCGGACATTTCACCACTGTGAGATCCTAAAGCATTTTTTTGTGTTGTATGTTTTGAATGATAAAATTTTCTATTAGGAAACAGAACATGCAACCTCCCCCCGGCCATGAAAGGAGATGCTGTAGCCCATACGTATGATACGGTGGATGCCACACTTAGGGTTTGCTATGCCCATGCCAGTTGCACGCACAGAGTGGTGAACGTGGGGATATGCGTGTTGCCAAAAACAGTTTAAGCTATTTGAACACTGCAAGGAAGCTTTTATTTCACTTATTTCAATCTACATATATACATTGCTACATATCCACATGTCAGCGCTTAGGGTAATGCGCATAAGCGCTCAGGTTTTGGTGTTTTGGATGCCCTCCACCAAGGACCTGTGCATCCTGACAACAGCCCGGGCATACAAGGTATGAAGTTCTGGCACTGCTCCTTCAACTCCCTCCGCCTGCTGGGTGAACTGATCCAGCTTCAGGGCGGCTGCCAGGCCTTCAGGCGAGGTGGGCTGCTGTAGCCCAAGGAGGATCTGCTGGGCTTCCTTTGCCGCCTCCTGATGCTTATCAGGAAGCAGCTTTGGAGCCCCTACCGGCACCGCTGCCTGCACATCCATCGCGTGTGAGGTGGGCAGTCCATGCTGCCCGAGACCGCTTCCCGCGGCCGGTAACGCACCCATGATTCCCTGGAAATCGAAAAATGCCTGGTGATGAGAAACGAACGAACGTGGTGTGAAAAAACAAGCTAGGCGTAACAGTGTTTTGGTGTACGTACCTTCAGCAACTCGCCGGTTATCTGCTTTTGGTAGCCGACGCGATCGCCCTTTCCGCCTTCTGACCCTCCTGGAGTACGTCGCAAACTTTTGTGAACTGTTGCTCAAACTTGCTGGCGACGTCCGCCAGTCCTTGACGATGCTGCTGCTCAGTCTCGGAGGCCCGTTTCAGGAGGTTCAGGTTGATCTCCTGGGAATCCTTGCACCTGTCCGCCTGGTCTTGGCGCAGCAGCTCTTCGCGTTTGCTCGCTGCATGGCGCTCCTCCTGCAAGGCCTGCTTCCCCTCCGCGCGCGCGAGTTCTGCTGCCGCTTTGGCCTCCTCCAGACCCTTGTACAGCAGCTCGTTCTGCATCTGAAGGGCCGCCAACTCCTGCGCCATAAGCTGGTGCGCGTTCTCAATTTCTTGAAGGTCGCGCTTCTCCTCCAATGTCTATGGTGCTGGACGAGCCCGCGCATCCTGGAGGCTTTGCTCCGTCAACAGGTTCTTCAGGACCACCAGAGCGTCCGCTTGCTCTTTGGCCTGGTGTCGCGCACCACACAACTTCACATAAACAACGATCCTGCAGTCGAAATAAGGCAACTATGGTTGGCCCGGTAAAACTTTTTGGTATTACCGGTAATAAGTAATACCGGTAATTTACCTGGTAATTCCACAGCCAGAAATCCATTACCCGGTAAAGGGCCCTGAAAATGTATTACAAGTAAATTACCCCGGTATTACCTGGTATTACCCCCTTGGGTTTGACATTATTGTGTCAGTGTCCGGCCAGATCTAGCAGAGTCCCGGGTCGACCCATACGAGTTGGAATAAGCGATATGGACATCATTCCGGGTTACGGCTTAAGCGCTGGCCACCAACCCACCATCTTCATCGTCGATGTCAGAATCTTTGCGTACTTCGTATACCTTTAATCTCACGGCTTTACACACAACCACACAGAAACAAATTCTTGGTTTCTTGCAAGCTGATCCTGTTTTATTTCTAAGAATCTCTCCCCCTACAGCCTGTCACCTAAAGTTTTCACATTCAAATAGCAGCGTCCTGTGATATCGTGGCACTTGTAATATTATTGATAGTTTTAGCGCGAAAACAATATGAATTTGAATTTCGGTTTGAGACAGCTGCCCAGTTGGGGAGTATTTAAACTTGGCGTGCCTTTACGCTGCGTCCATTATTCTATTCGACTTCTTCACCTTCAGTTGCAGTCGAAACAATGTTGGATGTTGAAAACTCTTCCCCAGATCTGGATGCAACGGATGAAGCTGATGGGGACCCTTCTTACGGTGGTCGTATCTTCAAGTGGCAATACGGAAGTTTCGCATGATGTTTGCATGTCCTTGACCAGTGAATATCGTGGTCAGAAGTTCGGGACTTACCACTCCTACGTGATGTCACTGGTACTTTTTAAACTGCTAGATATGTGGTAAATAACATCGTCTCCCGAAATTTTAAACACCGAAATCAACTAGGATGTATATGGGCAAATTAAATGCACGCTTATTATTTTTGGAGATGGTAGTTACCCTCGATTACTGGTAATAAGTAATACCGGTAAATTACCAGGTAATACCCGACCCGAAATTACATTACCCGGTAATTGCACAGCCTTAAAGGCAACAAACCATACAAGAACCCGTTCTGGAGCTTACCGCGTTATTTAACCTTTCTTTTCTCGTGCGTCTCTTTTTCGGGCGGAGAGCTTCTTCTTCCTCCTCGGACTGTTCATCTTCTTGGGCAGGTACTGCAAGTGCTTCAAGTTGTTCTCCCATGTCGTCGCCTTCCCAACTCAAAACCTCCTCGTCCGGCTCGTCTTCTTGCGTATGGGTTGCAGCTGAAGCGGCTGCAGAACCGACCGCCGGACTTACCTTCTGCCCTCCGGCTACCTTGGCCGCGGGTTTCGCAGGAGTCTTCACCACAAGTTTTGCAAATTTTGCGGGTGCCTGCCGCTTCCTTTTGACCCGGTCTGGAGCCGCTTTTCCCGCCAAGTTCACAGGGATATGGGCATCCCGCTTGCCCTTGCCCTTGGCCTTCGCGGCCACTCCTCCTTCGTCCTTCAGGATCCCCGTCTCGGTCCGTGCCACCGTTCCCACCAAACGGAACATGTTCCCCAAAGAGAAGTTCCAAGAAGCCAGAATCCAGTCCCTCCCTTCCCCAGGCTTCACCTTCTGCTTCACAGTGCTCTGCCCCCCGATTCTCTCAAACATGAAGTTCTTGACCTGCTCAAAAATATCGTACCGATCCTGCTCCTCCGCTACCTTCTCCGCCGTGCAGACGCTCATCGCCGGGGTTTCCCCATCTAGCCGTTCGGGTATGCGCACTTCCACATAAGTCGTCTTTGCTGAATTAAGCTGCTGGAACGGATAGCCGTGGGTGTAGTCCTCGTCCCGCTTGATGGTACAATGCCGTTGTTGCAACGCAGGAATCTGGAAGAGATGAAATTTCTCCCCACTCGGACCGGACTCCTCCCCCATCAGCGTAAAGTGCCACTGGTTGCCGGGACTCACCGTCGCGCAAACAAAACGCGTCACCCTCACGTTCTCGAGAACAGGAGTATCCAAGTCAAACAATGGTATCACCCGCATGCCCTGAACTACAGGCATGCGGAAGCCCAGCTTGGCGATGGCGAAGTGAGCCTCCAACGCAACGTACACCTGTGGCACGAAAAATCACCACGTGTCACTCGCAGAAGAGTGGCACAAACTAAAAATGATTCAAACATCAAGTAAGCGAAACTCCTGCATTACTTTCATCACCTCCTGCTTATCGTTCACAACACGCCGCACGGTCTCGTTCAACACCTTCTTGCCGTTCACCACATGCATCGTATCCTCCATGAACAAGACCTTGAAGTGTTGTCGGGATGGCCCCCCGTCTTTCCTGGCCATACGCTCGGGAGATAGGTAGGTCGGCGCCAGAACATCTGCAGCAGTCTGACGAAAAACCACCGGTCTCGGCGGCCTTTCTTTGTCGAACGTGGGCTTCGTAATGACGAAGACGTCCTCGACGTCACCGAGAGTTAGTCACGAGACGTCGAAGCTTAGTCGGGCATCCGACACCTCCGACACTTGCCCTAATTCCCTGGCAAAATAGGCTACATGACAACACGAACAACAGTGCATATGAGAAAGGTAAACCCCCACGCTATTTCACGCAAAAATGGAAAGTCGTAACGCAAAGCGCGTGTCCAGAAGCATTCAGTTGCAAAAGCAGCGCCAAAATATTGGCGGTTTTTGTGCTTCTGACTTTTCCTGCGGCTGCGCGCAAGCATGCCACAAACAGTTCACTTTCCAGAGTTACGAGAAGAACTACAAGCACAAGGAGATGCTCTCGCAGAAGGAATACGTTGCGGCGATGCTGTCCACGATCACTGCTGCATTGGTGTTTGATGTGGAGAGTGGAAAACGCCTTGTGCCGACCCAGGGCACTCCTTTTAAATTCTGCGACAATCCCGTGTGCTTAGTCACCTTACGCAACCTTTGGGCGATGCCCGAGTCTTCTTATTATCGATATCTGAAGCGGGTCTAAAACCCACCTGCGGGTGGGATACCTGGTGGGGAAGAGAAGGAAGAGTTCTTGAAAGTTGTAGTTGATAACACTGAGTAGTTTGTTGATAACAGAGTTGCTTTCCTCATTCAGGATACTTACCTCATCGCTGTGCATGGCTGGAGGCCTACGCGACCTATGTAAATTGGGAAACCCTGAGCTGATGAAACTTTTGAGGCCTCAGTCCCTCCCACCACATGTTACCCGTGGTGGTACCCGTATTCCTTTCTGACATATTACTAACAAAGGTTATTTGTTACCTTCAGTTACTATTGCTGCGATGACTTCTTTGCCTATTTTCACAGCAAACCCTAACCCAACCGCCTGGTCGTAAGCCTAGAGAGTGGTCATCCACCTTACCTGAACTTTCCCATTTCACTTTTTTCATGAATATGGCATACTTTGTATATTATCCTGATGAATTATTGCATATCTCAGCAGATATATCATGTTTTGGTCATATTCATTGAATTGCTCTAAATCACCTAGTACGCGGGACTCCGTAAGCCACAAATCCCTTCAAAAAATATGCAAACCGGAGGGAAATCGCCATGGTGATTAGTGGGGGTACTTATATATCATACTTATGTGCTAGTTCCACGAAAAAACCTCGAAAAAATGATTGGTCCGAGTGTCGAGTTCTGGGGCAAGCTCAGTGCGGAATGGTTCATCCATGGGGATAGGCAGTTTAATGCAGACGTGCTGCATGACCTGGCACAGACTTGTGGGATTTGTCCGGTGTCGTACGAGACTTCTGGTCATCGGACGTGGCTAAGGCTAGAGACCATCAGGGTTTTTTCCCGATTAGATGCGCGACTTGGAGACTGCGTGGAACCTTATTAGTAGAACACACATGATTTATATATATATTTAATGTGTGTACTACGATTCCTGTGCGTGACCATCGCGCGCGCCCATCGAAACCGGCTGTGCGGTGTGCCATTCTACCTGGGTGATGCCTGTGATGCCGTGTACCTTACGCTGAAACCGGATGTTCGCCGGTGGCCCAGGTCCTCACGCAATGCCTGCTGACTGCCGGAGGGCACCTGTGTTGTGGGCGTTTTTCTGAATGCGTGCAGACCTTTGTGCACACCATTTGAGGAATGTGAAGTGTGAAGCTCGGTGTAGGGCAAAAAAGAGATTGGCATGACCTCAAGCGAGGTGTATGGGATGGTCATGAAGTGCTACCAGAATCATCGTAGCCTGAGAACGGAACTCCATGAACGGCAAGGGCGGCATGGTGCCCCGAGGGGACCATGCAAACCGGAGGAGCGGGCACGGTTGGAGCTGCTTAAGAAGTGGGTGCATGAACGTGGTAGGTGGAAGTCTGTATAAAAAAGATGGCTTGTGAAAGAGATGCCACGCCTCAGCTGCGCCGGGGACACGCTGATCGCCGATGAGGTAGCACCTGATTTGGAGCATGACCACCCTGCAGGGGCATGTCAAGGAGCTGTTTGTGACGCGGAGAATGAGGCACCAGCAGGCACACCATCAAGCGACGCAGGTTTTGAGAGCGGAAATGAAGCTGGGGCTGAAGAAACCCACTTCACTGACGATGAGGAGGAGGGAAATGAGGAGACCGCCCAGATTTTGGCCAGCTGGTTGGAGGCAATGGCGGATAAAGACTTGCGGGACGAGATTTCTTTTTGTGAAGGTACGAATACTACGGTGCTGCTAGCATGTTCCACGGTGTTCGTTTTCCGGCATGCATGGTATATGTACATACACACTCTGACAAGGATTGCGGGAATGGTGCTGTGCGCAACGCGTGCCAGGCGTTCCATGCGCACAACTGTGCCGAGGCGGCTATGTGGGACGAGTTTGCCGCGGCCGCAGAGGGCCTAGTCGACCCGGACGAGGAGATGGAACTGACGGATGACGCACCCGACATCCGGGAAATGGCGATCGACGACCCGTACCTTCAACTTAACCCCGGGGATCCTATATTTTACGGCGACACCGCTCCCGATGCCCCGACGGTTGGCGCAGCGGTAAGCTATTTTATGGAGTTGCGCATTGCGCAGGCGTGGTCTCGGTCATCGATCGATCGCTTTCTACAAGTGATGATCATGTTGATGGGTGAACCACCCCGCTGTTGCCTGCCATCGTCCCTCTACAAGATGAAGACATTCCTGCGAGTGCAGTCGCACATGGCATATGCAGTACATGTATGTCCCAGGTGGTGCCGGGCGTTTCCTCGAGAACCAGATAGCAGCAAATGGAACGCGGACGAAGAGTGCGGCACGGTAATGGAAAGAGGTGCCAACGGCCCCCCCGCGCTGGTGTAATGAAAAGCGATTTGAGGTGGTGGAGACGACAAAAGGGAAGATCGTGCGTCCTCGTGAATGGTTCTACTACTTTGGTTTGAAGGATACCATCGAGAGGTGGATGCGGGATCCCGAGTTCTGCGAGGCCCGGGCTCGCCGCACCGCACGACAACAACCAGACTTCTGGACATCGGAAGTGGCTAAGGCTATAGACAAGCAGGTTAACGGCGCTTTGTGGCTACTATCCGACAGTCCTTTGAGAAGGACTAGATTGGAATCTGGTCCTTTGAGAAGGACTTGTGCCGCATAATTCTTTTAGGCAACCTAGCCAATAGCGCAGACCCTGGCCCCCGAAATATATCATCAATATGACCTAAACTATAAGTTGTCTTACCCCCCATTGGCCACCAGACCACGTAGGTTGTTGTGGTTCGGCGCTGGAGTGGCAAGGGCCATGCTTTTTCACATGATATTGCTTAAACTCGATGCCATGATTTCGATAGCTCGACTTCTCGAATTTTTTGGTGCTATCTCAAAAAGCCATATGGGCATGGTGAGTGGCATCATTTCATCCATGTGGTATACCCAATGGTCATTAAGCTTTATAGCTACCTAGCATCGGGTTATTGGCCAGTGCCAATGGTTCTAACGAAGGGTAGCATGCAAGGTTTAAGTTGGTTAAAATAACGTTACATGTGGGTGAGAGCGGTGGCATTAGGTTCGCATTCTCGCCAAGCATACACCTTGGTCTCAACCATGTCCACACCCCCATACACTTTCTGCGCACAAAAGACAAATTTTCGATGTAAAAATCCCTTGGTTGGTGGACTGAGTTCATTCAAGTTGACTCCGCTCCGTGCTAGGCAATCGTGAGGGAAAATCGTTCCCCTCAAATCTAGGACCCTCACAAATAGCGCTCCGATACTTCCGCCATCCACTTTTATCTCACCGCATATCGTCGGGTGGGTAGTGGTTTGCGATACCATTTTAGACTACACCAAGCATCGACGTCCGCCGATGTCGCGGTTTGGAGTGCACACGCCACGCGGGACTAGGGATGCCGACCATGCCAGTGTACCAGTGTACCAGTGTACCAGTACACGCATAGGTTACACACGTAGCACTCCAACACTCGACCCTAACACCCCTCTAGCGCCACACATCGCTCGGTAATGCTTTGTTATGACATTTTGGACTACACTTAGCATCGTCGTGCCCCTATACCCCGCCATTGGCTGCGCACCAATGCGCCAGGAGTATTCTTGGGGCACACTGCCAGTATATTAGTACGCGTACACAAGTAGTACCTCGATACTTCCGCCATCCACTTTTATATCACCGCATATCGGTGGGTAGTGGTTTGCGATACCATTTTAGAGTGCACCAAGCATCGACGTCCGCCGATGTCGCAGTTTGGAGTGCACACGCTAAGGTGCGTAGGGGACGGAGCCACCGTGATCGCCATTGTACTCGGTATGCATACCGTTGCGTGGGAGCCCAATAATGCATCTGTGTGTGATTGTACGAGTGCAAGCACATACGAGTACGATGAACATACATTACTTGAATTTTTGAAACCTTAAAAACAGCATTTAGATCATTAATATCGAAGTTTGACACATAAATATTCATGTGTCACATAGTGAAATTTTCCAAAATCAGCATTTCCGGTTGCCCCCCCTTGGTCATGGCACCCGATGAGGACCAAATATCGGTCCCATATGTGAACTATCGTTATGGAGCTTTAGATTAACTCATATCTTCGAACTTTATATGGGGGTCCACCCTTCCAAGTCCATTTATCGAGTCGTAAATGACGGTACCGCAACTAGTCCTTTGAGAAGGACTAAGGAAATTAATTAAATTTCAGGCAAAATACCCATCAAAAGCGTGCCTCATTCTTGGGTACCTAAACATGGAACTAGATGCTGCCAATAGAATAGGCACCTTTCCTGTGTCATAAATGAATTTTCTAAGCATAGAGTTGACCTCTAGAGCCCAATAGTCGAGTCATTACATACGTTTCCGCCTAGTCCTTTGAGAAGGACTAGAATGTCGGATAGTAGCCCCCCTTCCCCCTAATTCCTTAAGCATGCCACAACGCGCATGCCATCAGCTTGCGTAGCCTGTGTACACGGATGTCGGCATGATGGATGCTGCCCGGGGAGGGTGGTATGGCAGGTCGTACTCGATGGGTGTGGCGGTGATCAAATGCGAGACACTACAGTACCCCCTCGCTCCACCCCATTCTGCCTTTTGAATGTGACCGTACGGTGGTGCACACGTCGTGGTAACGTGCTGAATGTTCTGGGGGGAGCTGTATCTGTTTTCCCGGATTCAGGTGGGGCAACATGACAAGTTTCACAGAAACCTTTGGCTGACTAAAGGTCCTAGACAGAAGGAAAAGAACGTGTTGGTGCTGTGGTCGTTATTCGAGAACGAGCTACTGGCTCTCATGCACGGAAAAGTCGGTCTGCCAGTAATAAAGGGAGCCCTGAACTTTGAAGTGTATGGCGCGTTTCTGAAGAAGACGTACACGCTAACTGTGATACTAGGAATGGTGTATGCCGATAGCGTCATGCGGCTAACTATGGGCAAGTTTATGGGAGTTGGTAGCTACCGAGCAGATCCATACAGTGTGTTTGAGGGCTTCCAAGGGCCTGGTGGAGGTAGATGCATGTACTTTGGTGGGTACGCTACGGAAGTGAATGTGACGGGCATCACGAATGAGGACGGCACTCCATCTGACCTGTTCGCTGACAACGCCCGGTTGATGATCGGCAAGGAGAAGCACGGGGAACTCGTGGCAAAGACAGAAGCTGGTATCGAAACACCACGGAATACGGGAAGGCATGGGCGTGGTGCCCTGCCTGGAGCGCGTGCCCTATTTGACCCAATGCGGGCAATCGCTCACCCGTTCGGTCACGGTGTGTTGTACGGAGTCGTGAAAAGGTTCTTGAAGCTGCTGCTAGGCAAGCTGTCCAACAATGCGCATCCTAGTCGGTTCCCTCTCGAGCAGGCGCTGAAGTAGGCCAGACTGCTCGGCCACAACATGCCCAGCACACATACCATTTTCTTGTGGCTCACCACTCTGCCATCAATAGGAAAGTGAGGCCGTTCCAGCACAATCATTGCCCTGTCCAACACTTCCACAGAGCCACCCATGAACATACTATGCACACATTGGACATCCGAAGTGTACCATGGCTGCCTGGGGGATACCTGATATCCAGTCCCAAGATGCTGCTCCCTTCCTGCTTCCCATAGGGCTTGGGTAGGCTCAAGCTTCCTCCCAGGGAGGGCCGTGCACAGAGTATCAATGTATACAAACGAGTCGTGCACTGGAGCCACCGGAAAGTACGTGTGCCTGTTCAACAAGAAGATGCTTGTTGGGTTGATAGGGGTGTGACTTCCTACCAGGTCTCCTCTGTGCAGAGCGCCGGCCTCTAGAAGCATCAGACCTCTACCGATAGAACCCACTCATAAGCTGATTCCCATCCCCCACACGGGTAGGACCCTCAGAAGACGAACGTCTATCCAGGACTGCATAGTAATTGCTCAGGGAGATACCAGACTGAGATTCAGTATAGTCGTCTTCAGTACAACCAGAAATAAATTGAGGTAGGACGTCAGAGAAGCCGGCAACCACGCTGTCCTCCACCAGCTCACAGATTGCAAATAGAGCCTCGCCAGTATCTTCCACACCAGGGTGCTGCTCAGCTTCAGCAACAGCAGCCGTACGATTGGGTAACTTCCCATACTTCTGGTAGTGCTGAACCCTCTTCATTATCGCTGCCCTCCTCTTGGGATTCTTCTTGAGGTAAGCCTCTCGCTTATCCTCGTGAGTAACATAGCAGTCACTGGACGAGTGTCCACGCATATGGCATATCGGACACGGAACTCGCTTGCTCAACGCAGCACGCTTCTGCTCTTCCTGCTTACGACGGTCCTCCATAATTCCAGCACCCGTCTCCATCGCTGCTGCAGAAGTCGCGATGACGTTGTCGTAGTGGGCACATATCGCGTCGTTCAGCTTCTTGAAAGACGGCAGTTCGTCGTCCCCAGAGAACATAGTGCGAATATACACATACGCCGGGTTCAAGGAATTCAGCACCATGAACACAAACACGGCCTCCAGGCTGGCGACATGAAACGTCTCACCACCCGGCAGGATTTTGCTCGTGCACGCATACTCCTCCACTCTGTCAAGAACCTCCCTCGCATTAAGAAAGCCTTGTAGCGGGGGCGCGAGCGTCATGAACCTCTTCGTGTCGTCAAGCAAAGCCTTGACCTGCCGCACAAAGTACGCGGAGCCCGTGCTCCGGCGCATTTCAATTAGTTGTCGCCGGGCTGAGACACCGTCTGCTTCAGCACTGTACGAGCGAACAACTGCGTTCGCTGTCCTGGTGGTAACGCGCGACAGAAAGTCATGAAATAACTGGTTGGCTGCCACCGAGAACTTCTCGTCCTTCTTGATGTCCTCCAACTCGCGCGTGTCCGTCAATAACAGTGCCAACGCTGGGTGACGACAAGACGGTGCAATTTTACCTCGGAATTCCAGCCACTGGCTGTCATTTTCAGCCTCCTGACCAGAATATGGCTGGTCAGTCGGGAACCCCTTCAACATATCCGTTAGGAAAGGTAAAGATGCGTCCACAGTACCACTCGCAACTCGAGATTTAACACTGGAACCAGACACGCTGGATTCCGCGGCCTCAGGACACGCAATAGCATTTCCCGTCCCCGCATTCTGGTTCGCAACAGCCAACGGCGGCACAGCGTGTGCCAGGGCTTGAACCATTTTAAAAAGCTCATTCATACGCGCGTCTTGCTGCAATAGCTCTTGCCGCCTCTCATCAATACGCGCCTCTTGCTGCGCGAAAAGATTAGCCAGCGCTGCAGAGTCCCCCCCTGCTAAGATTCCATCAGGCTTCGCTTCTTCCGAAGGTTCGCCATAATCCGAACTCAGACCCGGGGACCTCTCTGGAGCTTTGCCCTTGTCTTGGTTTCCCATTTCGGATACTACGCGCAGTGAATTTTTGCGTGATACAAACGTCGGTTAACACTTACAATGTAAGTGGGCCCATAACCTGTTGGAATTCGAAACTCTGTATTCACAAAAGCGAGCGTAAACTTTCATTCTCAAAAGATATACCAGTTCGCAGCTTGAAACGCCACGAACTATAGCGCCCAATCATTATTGATTGGGCAGTCTAAGTGAAAGTTCACTAAACAGATTCCTACGTGTCACTGTCGTGTTCATACCGACCGCAGTGACACGCCTGAGTACCGGCCCACGATCAGAATGTGGGCCGATGAACTTATTACGCACTTGCCGATGGTCATCAATGATCTAACGGCTACGATTAGTTCAGCAGATCTACGGATCTAGATCTAAGGGTTTCTTAGGGTTCCTTCAGGGTTTCTTTAGGGTTTGAGCATCCCGACTGCTATACAAGGCCTAGACAGTCATGCTTTACACCAAACTAATCAGCAGGCGCTGCAGATTCCAATATGTACACCTATGGAAACCCTGCGGAGATTCGTAATTTCCCACAGGGTGTCCATAGGTATGCCGAGGCCTGTGGAAAACCTGAGTGTGGAAAGCTTTGATCTTCCATAGGGTTTCCGCTCGCATAATGCCCACGGGGTGAGCGGGCCTTGGGATCAAAACATAAACAAACATTCAACATGGTTTCCACCCGTATGCCCATGGGTGGGTGGGCCTTGGGAAGGCCTATGGAAACAATTTACATTTCACAGGCTTTCCAGGCGGTTTATTCCGTCCCTGTGCCCACGGGATGAGCAGCCCTTGGAAAGGCCTATGGCAATTTCCACCCTTGGGCATGTGTTTCACAGGCATGCCGTGAGTATGGAAACCGTGCATTATGCTTATACGGAACGCTTAAAGTAACCAGTGGAATATCAGTTCCTAAGGGTGGGCAACCCTCGGGAACGGCTATCCACAGGGTGGACATAGGGTCTCCCTACGGATGAAATATTCGAATTTGTACATAGTCTATTCCATGAATCGTCTCTACTAGGATGCATCATCGCAACGTGATAAGCAATGTTTCTGGGGAAGAACAACCTAAACCTCGCATTGCGTTATTGCCCAACAATGATACTGAGGTATTGCACCTGTCTGTCACACAACTACTACTAATCAAACATGTCTTGGATAGACCATTCATCCAAGAACAGTAGACAATTGCCGACAAAGTGACGTACAATTGTGAGCTGCTGGCAAATTGATTGCAAGGGAAGCAGCAACAAGACGACAAAGTATTAGAAAGATCATACATCCTTATGTGTAAACACATATTACATAGATTTCTGTCCAATAACTAAACGTACACATCCTGACATCCTGGAGGTATACGTATACTTCCTCGCAGCTGATTGAAAACCAGAAGCCCCACAGAAACTGAATCTTGTCCCAAGTGCCGTGATTACACTCTATTGAGTCGATGGACTCTTTCAGTGCGGCAAAACATGCAAAACTGTTCAATCCATTCCTGTTTTTACGTGGATCGCTAAGCTTCAGCGTCCGAGTCTGATCCCGATGTCCCACTCAGATCGTCGTCTTTCAAGAATTCGTCAACGGCTTGCTGAACTCCAGTCACCCGGTCCGCAGTGACGAAAGCGAGACTCGCGATGCTATAGCTGGTTTCGCCCGCTGCGAAGCACAATCCCCCAGCGTCCGTGAGCAATGTCTCCAAGAAAGGATAGTACATCCAGATTGACGTGGCATGGACCTGGGGGCACTGAGCAAAGATCCCAGGACAGGCGGACGTGGCATACATGGCAAGTGACCTCACATTCGTGTGGCATTGAAGAATTCTCCAGATATGTGCTAGGGGCCGCTGTCTGATTTTGAGTGTTGCCCCGAACGAATGCGGCCAAATCGGATGGAAGGGGGTATGCTTCCCCCGCAGGCCACTGCCTGAGATGCGCAGTCAGCGGTGTGTAAAGTCCAATCGCTATGGGTGGGAAGGGACAGTGGCGAACAAATCGTACTTAAGCGCCAATTTTTCGTCTGCGAAAGCGTAGAGAGCACTCGGAAGAAGCCGAGGAACAATACGAGGACCGCCACGTCGACAGCTACCCTGTACCAGCAGAAGGGCCAAACCTCCACCACGTGTGTCCCATGTGGACGGCTAATGGTTGGGCTGCAATGCAATGCTGTGGCTCGAGGGCCCTGTCTGATGTTCCCGCAGGAGCAGAGATGTGGCATGTTCATGGAGCGCACTCCTGCCATGCTCTGTGGGGATGTTTGCAAACAGACCCCTGGGGCTTCGTCATTGGCCTAGCACTCGTTAAGCCCCCGACAACTAACACTGCATCAGCACTTGTGGGATGCGGAGAGGCTCGGGTGTTTTGCATTGCGGATAGGTAGGCCACCGACTGAAGCCAGCCCACAGCGGCCTGGGTCCATGCAGCCTCGGGTGTGCTCATCTCCTCTGCACAAACAGAGCAGATTGGCAATTTGCAACGTCACCTGAGCTCGTAGGCATAGGCCTCATAAAGCACGTGCCTGTCCCGTTCATTGCACAACAACGCATCCCCATCCAAAACCTCCCGGTGGGTCCGCTCACTTGTCAGACTCATCTGCCAAATATCAGTACCGCGCCTCAATATTGGCACCAAACCGCTACAACTGCACCTGCCCCACACGTTTAGGGGAAGCAGGCCGCAGGGGCTTAAACAAGTGGGTGGCAGCCAGGAATGTGGAGCAACGGACGAGTACGTGTGTGGCAGCCGGATGGGGGTGTGAGGGCCAGATACGCCGCGTGACAGGCGGGGAGGTAGATGGTGATGGCTGAAGAGTGGATGGCGGCCAGGCAGGTGGGGTGATAGTCAGACACGTGTGTGACAGCCAGCCAGGCGGCGAGGCAGCTGGAACGATGGCTGGATAAGCAGGTGGCAGCGGCAGGCTCGAAATGGTCAGAGCAGAAGTGCCCAAGGTCAAGCGCTTCGAGGAGCACCCCCAACCATTGTACTGATGGTGGTTGCAAACCAACAATCTGGAGCTTGGGAGCCCGCTTGCTGGTCAAGTTGGTCGAGGCCGGGGTGGGGCTCACGTGGCCTCGTATGCTGTTTCGACGACTACCTCCCCTTCGCTTGTCTCCTCTGCTGTCATCTGTATCACGTCATCCAGCACAGTACTGTGGACGGTCGTGACGCCTTCTAGGGGCCAGCGGAGAGGGCAGAGGTAGTGCAGGATTCTCCAAAATTCATTCAATTTAGAGTATCGGATAACATAACCTGAGCCCTCATCCCCCCGCCCGTCTCACTTGCCTGAGCGTTCAACCAGAGTTCGCTGTCAGTTCCCGCACGCGGCCACGTGGCTCAGTATCTCACCGGACAACTGGCACGGAGGTGAACCGCCTGCCCGGGGAATCCTGTTGGGACGCTCCGAAGCGCGGATCAAAGGCTTCGAGCCGCACTTCGGTATTTCTAAGCGTGCGTGAGCAGGGCAATTTTGTTGTTAGAGGCGGGCGGTGGAACGCAGTGAAAGGGAGAGCACCTGAGAAGAGGGACCACACGTGAATGATACTGGGTCCAATTTCGAGTGCCTGGCCCATCCCACCTCCGTCCCATTAACCTCCACCTCCCTCTCCCAGCTTCGATTCCTGGCACAGGTGAATTCAACAGTAATACACGACAATGGAAACCAAAGGTTCTGGGTCCGTTCCTCCCATGCCCGCTCTTGAATCATCATGCAATTACACACGTAGCTCGATGTATGTGGCTGCAGGTCCTCTCACAAACGAGTTCCAAGGGAACAAGGTTGCTGCCTCACCAGCTCGAGCCTAGGGTATAGCACGGACACCAACTGGCCGAACATGATCATGGCGTGGATCCATAAATAGTAGAACAACATGAAGGCCATGGTGGGGCCAGCTTCGTAGCATTTCTCCGCGAAGAGTGGGTAGAAGAAGATGGTGAAGAAGAAGGACTGGATCCATATCATCGGCATCTCCAGCAGCGTGGTCACCAAGAAGTACGCCTCAGGCCTGTGGAAGGGGGTCCCCAGAGGCAGCGTGTTACGCTCAAGGCACTGCTCCACGCCATATCAGATCGAAGCCGGAAAGATGGGCGAGTCTCCCCTCAGCATGCAGCCCATGCCTCGCTCCCATGGCAAGCATCAACGGCAACGAGATGCTGCCATTGGTACCTGCCATTTGCGACCCCTACCTCGTCCCAATGGCAGGCACCAATGGCAGCACCCCTACCTCATCACAGTGGCAGGCATATGGTTGTCGGTCTTGAGCCATTAAGCTAAATGCTCTTAAATATGGAGCTCCAAAAACGGAAAACGTCGATTTCGTCCAGTGGGCACTTTTTCAGTGATCGGTCGTAAAGCACTCGTGCCATCATACACGGCTTGGTGATTGGGTATTAAACAGCTAAAAACGCCCCGTCCAATGAGAATTTCTGGGGTTTCGATATATGACTGGATAGGGCTCGTCGAGGGCTATCGATTGGTTGGCTTACATTTTTGATTTGGACAATTATATCGAAGATAATGTAAAAAAACGTAATGGTCAATATAATTGTCCAAACCAAAAAAGTAAGCCAGCCAATCGATAGCCCTCAACGAGCCCTGTCCAATCATATATTGAAACCGGAAATTCTCATTGGACGGAGCGTTTTTAACCTTTATATATTTTCTATCACATATAGCAAAATCCATATTTAAACGTTTTTCGCCCATGAACGCAAAAGGAAAAAGTCCGCAGGATGATATAGAGCGAAAATCCTATTCAAATTTCTAATGTTAGCTTAATGGCTCAAGACAGACAACCATACAGGCACCAATGGCAGCATCTCTACCTTGTCACGGTGGCATGTTCAAATGGCAGCACCCTTACCTCGTCCCAATGGCAGGCACCGATGGCAGCACCCCTACCTTGTCCCAATGGCATGTACCGATGGGAGCACTGCCGGATGCCGACGGCTCGGACCCCGGCACCTCCCCGGCAAGTTTCCATCAGCGTCCAAGCTCAATGCTGCAATAGCGCATCTTGCCCCCCCCCCCTCAGCACCCGGGTGCCCTTCGCCATCTCTCTGCAGGCCGGAGTGAGGGAAGAGAAAGGAAGGCCGGACGCACGCGTAAGTCTTTGCGTCCGTCTCGAGCTGGTAGAGGTGGCGCGTCTTCATGTAGGCCGGGATTCGGAAGAAGTAGTTAAATAGCCCCCCGAAGAAGAACACGGAATAAATCCCTCCAATCATGCTGCCCGAACGCACATCCACCCCCCTCCCATCTCCCTTATGCACCCCTGGCTTTTCATAAATTGGCGGACGCATGCCCAACGATACGGAGGTCTCGGCCCACCGACTCATTCCGACTGGATGCTTCTCTCTCCTTCCACGTCGGCGAGCGTGCAGGGAGCTCACGTTCACTGCATCCTCAGCTGGCCCGGCGCCCACCGTGAGCTGTGACTGTCATGCCGATCTGCCTCGTGTCTCCGCAGACCCTCCACGTCTCCGGCTCTGCGACTAACCGAGCAACATGCGGCTCGCCCTCGCTATCAAACTCGCAAAGGCTTGTCTCTCGGCACCGTCACAGATGTTACAGTTCATTCCATCCTTCATCCCAACCGTCAATTCAACAGAGTGCAGGCGATCTGTACGGTGCTTCGTCCATCCCGCCATACACACCGGGCGGCGGCAGGGATTATTGGGGCTTTAGGGTTTAGGGTTTACATACGGCAGGGCCGCGGTATCCATTGAACACAGGGCTCGCTGAGCGGAGCTGGGGGAGAGATGTGCACCTCTAGAAGTCGGAGCCTGTGCTGACCTCGCAGCCCTGGTTCAGGGCTCGCTGAGCGGAGCTGGGGGAGAGATGTGCACCTTTGGAAGTCGGAGCCGTTGCTGACTTCGCAGCCCTGGTTCAGCCACACGAGCCCCAGGAAGATGGCCATGACGGTGGACATGGTCATCACGGCAAACAGCTGTGTTGGGCGCCGGAGCTGCGCCATGGCCTCCCGGTAGAGCAGAGTCTGTCGCGGAAACAGCTCGTGCGGGTGGCGTGACATGGCGGGGGGTACGGGGAGGTGGGGCAGAACGTCAATGCTGAGGGCAAGGGAGCGGCGATGTCAGCCCGATCTGCAGCTGGGAAGGCCGCAAGCTGGACGGAGCCCTTCGAAGAAGCAGCCGTCAAATGAGAGTCACCGCAGGTTGCACGCGCTCCCAGGCTCGCTCCTCCCCCGCCGTGGGCTCTCTCGCCGGCCTGGCGACACTCGCCTGCTTTTCTCTTGGCCAGCTGGCGCGCTCTCCAACGCATCTGGCAACATCTCCATCTTACCTGGTGCACTCTCTGCCACCTGGTGCTCTCTTGGCCAGCTGGCGCGCTCTCTGCCACCTGGTGCTCTCTTGGCCAGCTGGCGCGCTCTCTGCCAGCTGGCGCTCTCTTGACCAGCTGGCGCGCTCTCTGCCACTCCCTGCCCTCCTTTTTTGCATCCTCCCGGAGGTTTCATCGGTGCGTCCCTAAGAGGTGCAGCTGTGTCCTAAACACGGAGAGATGGGCCAATCGGCCGAGCACAGCACTTCACGCGGCCCGTGATCTCCTCCCTTCTCACTCGCCTCCTCTGCCATAGGGGCCGGAGGGCGATGGCAGCGGAACACACGCTTCGGGACAAGTAGTGCGGGCGTGTGGCGGGCGTGTCTCCTGAACCTTGAACTGCACGTTGAAAGGATGGACATATGCAGATTCAAAGCTGATGGGGTCCATGCCCATGATTTCCTGGATTTGCTCCGCGTCGAGGCCCTTTTGCACCTCGGTGTTACCCTGCATGGTTTGCCCGGGATTGGGGTGGAGTGAGAGGGGGGCATTCCATTCAATGGGAACGGGATTGGGTGGAGCGAGGGGGCCATTCCATTCAATGGGAACGGGATTGGGGTGGAGCGTAGGGGGGCATTCCATTCAATGGGAACGGGTTTGGGGTGGAGCTAGGGGCCATTCCCTTCAATGGGAACGGGATTGGGGTGGAGCGAGGGGGGGCCATTCCATTCAATGGGAACGGGTTTGGGGTGAAAGCTGGTGGGAACACCGCTCCAATTTGTCACCTTTCCTCTCACTTTGCGCAGGCGCTCAGCGTGGCCAGCAGTTACCCCCTCATCGCCTCCGTTGTGCAAACATTAACCAGATAAAATAGGGATGACAGCCCCATAGGGATTTCCCTCATTAAATCGTGGAGGGGGGGGGGTGGGGAGTGCCAGGGCCTGCAATGTCCGGTCTGCAGTCACTTAGTCTAGGCTAGCGCGTGTGCGAGGCTCCAGGGTGCTGCGCATCACGGGGGCTCGCGGCAGAGCTCAGTCCCGTGGCTGAAACAGCACTCGCAGGCGCCGCCCGCATTTTGCGCCCAGGGCACAGGGCTAGCACCTTGCACAGTATGGTCACATTGCGGTAGGTCTCCCTCTTCTGCGGGCTGTAGAGGTATTCTTGCGAAAGGTCCATGTCTTGGTGAAGCAAGTCCATCATCCAAACCACAGGGTTCGTGCCCACGCCCAGAGGATTCACATGCTTCAGTCCCTCGAAGTACGTCACCAGCTCCTGCCCGGAGGCGCCCAATGGCCCAAAGAACACCATCCTGGTCCGCGTCCTCCCCCGCCATCCCATCAATCATTTCCCCACTACACACGTGTGGGCTCCCTCAGCCCCTCCATCATAAACTTACGGGCTCCCCACCCCACCCCCTGCATACACCTGCAAACTCCCTCAGCCTCATCACGCCATGAGATGGTGGGGTGTGAAGGTTGCACTCCAGCCGTTGGATAGTAGCCAGGTGTGGTTGGATGTACTTTGATGGCCAAGTGGCGGAAGGAAGTTTGAGGGTGGGACACGCGGGTGTCCGTCGGAGCAAATGGTCCAAGGTACAACAGCAGGCAGGGTGGGGATGCTGGGGGATGCGGCCAAGGTCCACGAGGGCGGACACGCCTCTCACCGGCTCTGGTGGAGCAGGAGCAAATTGTGAAAGGAGAGGAAGAGCTCATTGGTTGGCTGATTCATGGTGCACACAATGGCAGTGCCTGCGCCAAGAACCCCTTCCCGCCCTTCATTACCGCCCCAGACGCTCCAAATGCACCATCCTAGTATTTCCACATATCTCCCGGGCTCCTACTGTTGTGCCCTATGCTTTCACCGCCTCCCTGGTTCTTGCCTTAGCGCCCTACTCCTTCTGCTGCCACCGCCAAAGCACCCCGGATGCTCTAAGCCTGTCCTGGTCCTCGTTGTAGCACCCTAACCCCTCTGCTTCCCCAGCTCCCACAGACGTTCCCTAGTCCGTCCGCTGCCCACTACCTCCTGCTCTAGTTGTGCCCTAACTCCACCACCGCCTCCCTGGTAACCCCTGTAGCGCCCTAAATCCCCAACCTCCCATGCTCCGCTGTCGCGCCCTAACTCCACCACCACCTCCCTGGCAACCACTGCAGCGCCCTAAATTCCCAACCTCCCTGGCTCCCGCTGTTGCGCCCTAACTCTTCCATCACCTCCCTGGCTCACACTGTAGCGCTCTAGCCTTTCCACCATGCCTGCGGCTCCTGCCTCAAATCAAAGAGTCCTTCCATCTGCTGTAGCGCCCTCACCCGTCCACCGCGCCCCCAGGTCCAGGCGCAGCGCCCTCACCCGTCCACCGCGCCCCCAGGTCCAGGCGCAGCGCCCTCACCCGTCCACCGCGCCCCCAGGTCCAGGCGCAGCGCCCTCACCCGTCCACCGCGCCCCCAGGTCCAGGCGCAGCGCCTGCGAGAATGAATGCTATGCCTATCGCGCATGGCAAGGAGCTTCATGGGAGCAAGTGAGTCATGGAGAAGTGCATCGTACATCGCGAGGGCTGCACGGATTCTGCATGTGACTCCCGAGGACTCCCGATGACCAGGCGCTCGAGATGACTTGATGAGCATGACGGGGGGGGCTGCAACGGGGGCCCATTTTGGAGGGGTGCGGACCCATTTTGGAGAGGGAATAGAGGCACTGGCCGATGATGAGCA
>LGRX02035052.1:0-10843 GCA_001247695.2 Cymbomonas tetramitiformis | reverse complement strand
TAGGTACGGAGAGTGAACCAAATTCCTTAAATAGCAGGAGACACCGTAATGAGAAGGGATTTTCAATTCTTTCTATTTTATAACTCTAGGTACAGAGTGGCCACTAAGCTGTGTGGGAGGAGCGCCTTGACAAGCATTTTCATTCTTTTCAGTTGTTCATTTTGAACCTAGATTGCAGATGAACGCCCAAACACCGGCAAGGGAGGCACCGTAGGCGAGAGGGGATGTTCAAGTATCGTCGCCTGTACCAAGTTTTCTTCCGCCACCCCCCTAGATTTCCCGCGCGCGCGAAAATAAATAATAGATTCGGACTAATTGGAATAAATTGGAATAAATTCGGATTAATTGCAATAAACTCGAATTAATTATGATTAAGTGGAATAAGTTCGAATAAATTCGGATTAATTGCAATAAACTCCAATAAATTCGGAATAATTGGAATAAATTCGAATATATTCGGATTAATTGGAATAAGTTGGAATACATTCGGATTACTTGGAATAAATTCGAATTATTTGCAATAAACTCGAACAAATTCGGACTAATTGGAATAAATTGGAAAAAGTTCGGATTAATTGGAATAAATTGGAAAAAATTCGGATTAATTGGAATAATTTCGAATAAATTAGGATGAATTGGACTAAATTCTAATAAGTTCGGATTTATTGCAATAAACTCGAATAAATTCGGAAAAATTGTAATAAATTCGAATAAATTCGGATGAATTGGAAAACATTGGAAAATTTCAGATTAATTGGAATTAATTAGAATAACTTCGAATAACTTCGAATTAATTGGAATTAATTCGAATTACTTCGAATAAATTCGAATATATTCAGATTAGTTCGAATAAAATCGGATAAATTCGAATAAATTCGAATAAATTCGAATAAAATCGGATAAATTCGGATAAATTCGAATAAATTCGGATAAATTCGAATGAATTCGAATAAATTCGGATAAATTCGAATAAATTGAGATAAATTCGAATAAATTCGAAGAAATTCGAATTAATTCGAATTAATTGGTATGATTTCGAATTATTTCGAATAGATTCGAATAAATTCAGATCAATTGCAGTAAATTCGAATAAATTCGGATTGATTGGAATTATTTGGAATATATTCGTATTAATTTGAGAAACATTTTGAAATAATAATAATAATAATAATACTAATTAAAATCAATTCGAATAAATTTAGAATAGAAGCTTCGGAATAATTCGAATATAAATTTGGATAAATTCAAATTGATTCGGAAAAATTCGGATTGATTCTAATAAATACGAATAATTTATATTAATTCTAATAAATACAATTAAATTTATATCGATTCAAATAAATTCGAATTAATTCGAATTAATTCGAATTGCTTCCGGATTTATTCGAATACTATCGGATCATTTGCAATAAATTCGAATAAATTCGGATTGATTGGAATTGATTCGAATATATTCGTATTAATTCGAGAAACATGTTGAAATGATAATAACAATACTAATTAAAATCAATTCGAATAAATTTGAATAAATTCAAAATTATCGAATAAATTTGAATAAATTCAAAATTATCGAATAAATTTGGATATAAATTCAAATTAATTAAAATAAATTCAGAATAATTGTAATAAATACGAATAAATTTATATTATTTAAATAAATTCAGATAAATTCGAATAAATTCGAATAAATTCGAAAAAACTCAGAGTAATTCGAATAAAATCGGATAATTTCGAATAATCCGAATAAATCCGAAAAATTCGGATAAATTCGGATAAATTCGAATAAATCCGAATAAATTCGAATAAATTCGAATAAAATCGAATAAATCCGAATAAATTCGAATAAATTCGAATAAATTCGAATAAATTCGAATAAATCCGAATAAATTCGAATAAATTCGAATAAATACGAATGAATTCGAATAAATCCGAATAAATCCGAATAAATCCGAATAAATTCGGATAAATTCGGATCAATCCGGATATATTCGAATTAATTAGGATAAATTCGGATAAAATCGAAGTTTTTCGAATCGATTGGAGTAAATTCGAATTATTTCGAATAAATTCGAATAAATTCAGATCATTTGCAATAAATTCGATTAAACTCGGATTAATCGGAATCAATTCGAATATATTCGTATTAATTCGAATGACATGTTGAAATAATGAACAATAATAATCAAAATCAATTCGAATAAATTTGAATAGATTCCGAATAATTCGAATAAATTTGAATAAATTCGGAATCATTCGAATTACTTCGAATAAATTCAGTTTAATTCGACTAAATAATCAAATTATTGCAATAAATTCGAATACATTCGAATTAATTGGAATAAATTCGAATACATTCGAATTAATTGGAATAAATTCAAACACATTTGAATAAATCCGGACTAATTGGAACAAATTGGAACAAATTCGGATTAATTGGTATGAATTTGAATAAATTCGGATTGATTAGAATTAGTTCGAATATATTCGTATTTATTCGAATGATATGTTGTAATGATAACAACAACAATAATTATCATAAATTCGAAGAAATTTGAATAAATTCCGAATTATTCGAATAAATTCGAGTAAATTCAGTGCTGGAAATGACACCCTGACTAGTTCGTACAGTCAGGTGTCATATCCAATGTGTCATATTCGGTGATCAGCTTGTGTGACCAACTCAGTATATATGTCTATTATCTGAGTTTATCTTGGTTCGTTGTTTCACCGTCGGCAGCGTTCCCACTCGTGCACTGCTGGGTTTCTAGCAGGTTATGGGACCACTTCACGCTTGCGTGTTGTGTATTTTAGCGTAGAATTTTATTTATTTTCATCATATATTTCGAGACAGTGTGGCCACGCCTTGTGGCTCACTCAGATTAAGATTCTTCGCTCAAGCTTTGAACTCGCGGTTTGCGAGGGACATTAGACGGAGTGGTGCTCTACAGATCTTCTTGGGTTGACCAGACACTTATTTTTCGTTATATTTTTATGGATTCTTCTCAGATTTCTTCGAGTGTAGAGCTCCTAGCTCTTTTGGCATCTATTGACACTGGTTTTGCGAGAGTCTCGACTCTCAAGAGGTCTCAGTTAATCTCTTTGTGCTCTTCTATGAGCGAGGCTACTGCGCATTTCCGCTCCCCGCAGATTTCTCCGCAGAGTTTGACCGCAGACCCGCCGATCATTTTGGAGATTATTATTTCAGAGAGCATACAGGTTGGTGGTGCTATTTCCGATGATTTTGCGGGTTCCGTTGTTTCTTTCTGTGAGACAGGCGTCGGAGATTCGCCAGTACTTTTGGCAAATAAATCAGTTTCCACTCAAATTACTTCCACTAGACCCTCACCTAGTATCCCTAGGGTGAGAAGCGCGCGCGCACAGGCCCCTCCTGTGCGTCGTGAAGTTCATTACATTCACGCGCCCCCTATGCCTAGGCCTCCTTCTGCTGAAATCTGTATAGGCAGCCCTGACTGGGAGTCCCGGTGCAGGCCCCTATGACAGATTCCTAGGACCAACACTGGACTACTGACTGATATGTAGGTTCGTACTGTGACACACGCTGTGTCACAGGTAGGCTAGACACCGAGACCGTCCGAGACCGTTCCGGGTATATCTAGCTTAGGGTTTATTTATCTTAGACAGTTTATCCACACGAGTACGGGACTTTCTGATATCTAGTGTACTTGGATATTCCGGTAGGTCGTGGCCCCATCCACGTTTTCATTCCACTTGCTATCTTGGCCATGATTGGCTAAGCAGCCGCTTGAAGAGGTGGTGCGCACTTGCGCGTTTGGGTGCGACTAGGATTTGGACATGATTTTACGGTAGACGTGTTTTGCGGCTGCGAGTCATGGGCACCGCGCGTTGCTATTGCTTGGGATTGGCAATGTTCATTTGCGTTACTTTACCTGCCCTGATCACGCTGGTTTACGTATTTTGGGCTGGTGCTCCGGACACCTTCGACCACGCCGACATTTGCAAGTGCCCTTCGCTCTTTTCGCCGCTCCGCACGTTCTGCCGTTACGTCATCCCTCCATTTCCGCCACAACACCCAAACGTGCTGCCGCGCATCATCTTTTCTCTGGCTTTCAGAAGAATGGCGACATCTACACGAGCTCGTAAACGCCTATTGAAGGACTCCGACTTGGACGCCTCTATACGGCTTATAGATGCGGTTCGGGACACCCCAACCGCTAGCACCCCGCCTGTGGTGCCCCCTAATCCTTCCAGCAACTCCGACGCCGCTGTCGCGTTGCGGAAGCATCTCGTTGACCAACACGCTGCGGTCGACGTGGTCTACAAGGGGAGACTACATCGGGCTTGGGCCAAGGGTATCCGCGAGGATATCCTTGGTTCCAAGAAACATCATTATCGTGGTACCGACGACACCGACCGCCTCTCCGAGTTGGTGGTGCAGCTTCGGACCGAGTTTGAGTCCGCTGGGCTGGACTTGACCCCCTTTGACCTCGACGACCCCACCTCTTTGGTTATCGAGAAGGTTAATGGACTGCTCTATGACGTCTTGGCCCTCGTCGTGGAGCGCAACTCTGTGGCCGACACCTGGCTTCGGGGTACGGACTCTTCGGCTGACCGAGATGGACGTCGTGCTCTCATCGACATCATCAAGGGGAGCGTGCCGACGGTCCTTCGCGAGAGCCACCAGCAGGAGCATGCGGCGCTTCGTTATCCCGCAGGCGTTGACCCGCAGCCGATCTTGGCTCGTGAGCAACGTCTGGTGCGGGATAACCGCGCTCCTGACTGGCAGCCCACCGACGAGACCCGTAAGTTGTCCCTCTACAACCGCCTCGACCCCGTTTTCTACGCGGCGGTGAAGGTGCGGTACCCGCTTGCGAGTGACCTTAGCGGGGTCACTCTCCGCTCGCTCCAGGCGCTCGTCGTGGCCATCTTTCAGGCCTGGGCGCAGTCGGATGATGGGGCGGCAGTGCGTGAGAAGCAGACACTGGGGGCGGGCGGTAAGCCCTCCGCCCTTATCACGTCTTCTGAGTACGCGGTCCTTCTCGACGAAATCGCCGCCTTGAAGGCGCTTGTGCAGGGCAATCGTGCGGGCGCGGCTCAGCGACAGCAGCAGCCGCAGCCGCGCGGTAAGCAGCATCCGCGAGGCCATCGAGTGGGTGTGCACCCGGCACCGTCTGTGGGGTTCGACAGGGACAGCATGAAGGCCAAGCCCCTTTGCCACCGTTGCCGCAAGGCGGGCAAAGGGGACGCCTATCACGCGTACCGCGACTGCCCTCTTGGTGGGCGCCGGCATTCGTCGGCCACGGCAGCGGCCTTCTGCATTCCTATTGAGGAGGAGGATGCGGAGGGTCTTCACACCCTGGCACTTGTGCAGGTTTTCCAGGAGGCTGCGGATGATGGACCGGAGGCCTTCGCCCGTGCGGCTTCGGCTTATGGTCCCCCCGCTGTGCTTTCCGCGGGCGGGATTGGCGGCATCGACGTGTCGGCCTACGGATTCAGCGTACCGCCTCCGCCTTCTGGCGGGACCGACGACGAGGACATCTTGCGGCGGCTTGATGCCCTCACCTCTGAGGTTCAGGCCGCCCAAGAGCAGGTACATTACACTCACGCATCCTTTGTTCCTGGGAGTGCGGTTGAGGAGCATGCATCGGCTCTGGTGTGTGGCCCTGCCGCTGCGGCGGGGATCACACCGGAGGGGCAGGTTCCGGCAGGTGGTGCGGCGGCATCGGCATCCGCCGTGCCGGCCCCTGCTATGCCTGTTTCGCAGGTAGAGGATGTACAGCCCGCGCCAGTTCAATCGGCGCGGGTGACCACCACGGAGGCGACGCACGGTGAGTTCGGAGGCTTCGTGCAGACGGTGAATCACGCCGCTGTCCACCCGTCTGACCTGACAGGCTACGACACCGACGACTACGAGGACTTTGCCGACGGCAGCTTCCGGCTGAAGCCGCGGGGCTCGCCTCCGTCGGCCAATCATGTTTCCGGGCCACCCGTGGGCGAGCAGAGGACCTACGGTTGTGGGAAGCCGCCATGGGGCTTCCCTGCCACGGTTGGTCCGTGGGGCATTCCTTTCCTCCTTTCCCTCGTTCTTTGCATCTCGATCATGGGAGTGGCAGCCGTGCCCGACGCTCGGTCGGCTACGGAGATGCCTTCGCCTGGTGGTGATCTCGATTGGGAGGCTCCGTCATTTTTCTCTACGAATGATTTTCTTGATCCGGTGATGACGGCTCAGGGTCTCCTATTGCCTGACGATGTGCCACGGCTTCAGCCGCCCGAGCCTCCTGACACTTTGAGCTTTTTAGCATTTCAGGATTTGGCTCAAGCGGATTTGGGTATTGACATGGCATTCTACTACGGCATGGCCTTACATGAGAGCGGTCCTCTTGATGCGGGGCACTATTATGGAGCTGGTTACTTTACTTCCTACTATGGGATGGACTTCCGTGAGGCCACCGCTGACTACTTTGGTACTGTCGATTGACTTCTTACTCACTCTGGAGGCACACCAACATGGTGGTGTGCAGAACTCCTGTGACCTCAAAGACTTCTTCAATCTGGTTTATGTTTTGCTTTGACACCTTTATAATCTTCAAACTGACTTGCTAGCACGGTTCTTTTCACTTGTTTAGCGGTGCCTTAATTGCCCGTATGCTTTTGTTCACGTGCTACCTAGAGGTTTCCAATTTGTGTATCAGAATAGCACAGTTGGATTGGCAGTTAGACTTGTCACCTAGCTCCTGCCCTAACCCTAACAGCCTTACATTTTCTGACTCTCCTAGCCAGTCACCACCCACAGTGTTGGGGTGGTGTGCTGAAATCTGTATAGGCAGCCCTGACTGGGAGTCCCGGTCAGGCCCCTATGACAGATCCCTAGGACCAACACTGGACTACTGACTGATCTGTAGGTTCGTACTGTGACACACGCTGTGTCACAGGTAGGCTAGACACCGAGACCGTCCGAGACCGTTCCGGGTATATCTAGCTTAGGGTTTATTTATCTTAGACAGTTTATCCACACGAGTACGGGACTTTCTGATATCTAGTGTACTTGGATATTCCGGTACCTTCTGTGGACATCGAGGACCAGCATTTTGAGCAGTATGACAGTAGTGAGGAGGATGAATCGGAGTACCCCCCTGGGTATTACGTTGATTCAGACAGTTGTGAGGAAGTAGAGGAGGAGCAAGATGGCCACTTGGCCGCTCCGCATTTTTCGTCCGATCGATTGGAACAGGATGAAACCCTGGACACAAGTTTCCAGGGCGACTCTTATGGCGGAGTTTTAGAGCCCCCTGTTGGGGATGAATTTTTACCGCAGAATGATTTTTCAGTTGGCACTGTTTCCTATGTAAGAGATGCTATTCCTGAGAACGAAAATTTAGAGCATTACGAAGAATACACTGCTGAAGAGTGGGCTGCCTGGGAGGCCGAAGCCCGTGCATCTTTCGACACTGGTGGTGCTGGATCTTATGATGAGTATGAATATTTTGAGAACTCAGCTTCCGATGATTACTCTGATGGGTCTTATTAATCTTTAAACAGACAGGTGGTGTTCCCTTATTATTCTTTTCTCCACCACTTGCTGTAGTTTTGGACAGAAGGATGTTATTTTATTTCTCACCACTTGCGGGCAGCTTTTCAAGATTAAGACGAACAATTTACAGGCAGGAGCCCTTTGCAGTTCACAGTGTCGCGAACTTATGCACGAAGCGTCCACACAAAGCACAACCCTCTAGCCCTACTACTAGACAGTCTTACTTATTGTCAGTGCCTCCACAACACTAGCTCGACTTTGCATATGTTTCCTTATATGACTGCACAGTTAGCTTGCTACTGTAACTATACAAAATCTCAAAATTTTGGATATCTCTTTATCTTTTCTCACAACTTATGCAAGCTCTTTTTCTCAACATGAAAAAGACTGTTAATTACAGTTCTGACGCAGTCGCACAAGGACAAGTCCACAAATGTATATCCTTATAAGCAGAAGAATACTGTATCTTACAAATTATCTCATAACACTGCTGTTTTCGCGGTCTTAAGCGAGTCCTGGCTATTCTCGGAATCACTGTTACGAAGGCAAAACAAAAATAAGCGTCTGGCTCACCCTGCTACGCCGCCCTACATATTCTCGCTATCTCCAAACAAGTGTAACACCCATCCGTATTTCCGTATCTCGTCACTGTCATAACTCCTCGCGCGTATCGTACTGCGCGTGTCATACGTTCGTCACAGAGACTGCTACAGCAAGTGTCACAACCCGGCTGAGGTACACGATAAGCCGTGGTTTGTGACAGCTGTCGCGAACTTATGCACGAAGCGTCCACACAAAGCACAACCCTCTAGCCCTACTACTAGACAGTCTTACTTATTGTCAGTGCCTCCACAACACTAGCTCGACTTTGCATATGTTTCCTTATATGACTGCACAGTTAGCTTGCTACTGTAACTATACAAAATCTCAAAATTTTTGATATCTCTTTATCTTTTTCTCACAACTTATGCAAGCTCTTTTTCTCAACATCCCCCATCTGTAGCTTCCACTGGTAGCACAGACATTAGACAAGAGCTTGCTCAGCATCTTCTGTCGTAACGCCATCCATTGCGAACTTGCCCATGCTGAAGGTAAACATACCCACTCCAGAAGCTTCTCCTCCTCGCAACATCCTGGCTCTTGTCAAAGGGTTGCGAAACACCATGACCCACATGCATCTTCTGCCAATAGGTCCATGCTCCAAATGCCCAATCACATGTAAGCGTCCAGCGTGACACAGCTTACGAAAGTATTGTGCCCTGCTTTCTGTCATATCTGTCATGTAGTGCGATGGCACATGAATACAAGCCACCACACGGCTGGCCAGTACTGCCAATGGCAACGCAATATCCAGCACTGCGAACCAGGGTGAAGTCACCACCGCGTCACACACCCCATACTTCTCCTTCCAGGCTCGATAATTGCCCGGTTGCAAAGCATTAAGGGCTTCATGCCACTTCAACTGCGGATTCCAATCATTGTTCATAACCTTCAGGTGAGGCCATTCCAACGACATAACCTTGCCAATGACACCTGTGCCAGCCCAAGGATCCCATACCTGTGTGATCTTCTCCCAAGTCACCTCGTGCGCCAAACGTCTGACCTCCTAAGGAACTGTCATCACCAACTCTAAGCCCCAATCCAGTTGACTGGCAATCTTCACCTGAGCTCTGCTCAGTTGCGTCACATCTCCTCTCTTCTGCACTTCCTCGGGGCTCATGGCCTGCACCGTGGACGTCTTGCGGAGACTTCTCGCGCGAGTGTGCTGCTCTGCACACTTCCTGCTCAAGATGGTACGATGGCCCTCATGCCGGAATCCTGGCATCACTTCTGTGATCACTCTGCTGAGCTCCTCCTGGTTTCCCCAGGCCACTCTGTCAGGAAGATCCCCCATGCTCCCTTCTTTTCTGAGCATCTGCCGCGAGGTCAGCGCCTGCCATGGGTCTTCACGTCCCGGCCTCACTGCACGATGCGGACCCACGTCTGCAGGCAACAATACCACATCTGATCCCAGCTTCTCTCTCAGCTGCAGCTCCATGGCCGCCATCTTGTCGACGATTGACGCGCTCACCTCGGCGGCAGCTGCCACCACGGTCCCACCTAAGCACTTGGGACATTGCCAATCCCCTTCAGGTACTCCATCCAGCGCTGGATTCAGACACCACGTGTGATAACCACGGTTACAGGTGTCACACGGCAACATGGCTGCCTCCCCATCTGTCCGCATGCACGCCTCACACGCGAGATGCTTGCTGGGAATGGCTGCACTGCAGTCGTACTGGTCTTTCACTTGTAGGTGACATGGTGCAATATTTTGCACTGTGCTCTTCTCCCGCAGCTTCGTGCTGTCCTCCAACACTACCACTCCATCTCTTTGCACCTTGACTATCTTCAGGATGGCTGGCTTGGTGGCTACCTCCATGCCAGAGCGCGGTTGTTGTCGTATATATACGAAATCGCCTGCCTTGAACTGGTGCGGCTTCGGCTCATAACTGCCACTCCTCCTGTGCTCGTACCGTAAAGTGTCGCGGTGCTGAGCGATCTCCAGGTTGCACCCTGCATGTACCATGAGCCTCTTCACGATGGCGGCTCGCTGTAACAGATCATCAGCCAGTGTCTTCTCCTCCTGCTTCCCAAAGTCCAACTCGGGTCGAGCACGAAGATCCGGTGGCACCGTGGCTTCCTGAGCGAACAGCAAGGTGAATGGCGCCACTCCAGTGGACTGCTGCCTAGCTGCGTTGTAGCTGAGTACGAGTGACCAGAGCATCTCATCCCACTCGAAGTCCAGGCCCTTGTCGAGGGCCATCTTCTTGAAGCAAAACTTGAGGGTGCGTACCACCCGTTCGGTTAAGCCATTGCTCTCTGGGGAACTCGGTGAAGTCACTCTCCGGTCAATGAGACACTGCTCGCATAGAGCAGAGAACTCACCTTCAAACTCTGTGCCCCCATCCACCAAACATTCTGCAGGCGCCCCAAACACGGATAGGACATGATAGCGAAATGCGCTGGCGATGGTGGCGGCCTCCTTATCGGGGATTGGAACACACACGACGAATCGCGTGTAGTGCTCAATCATGACCAAGACGCGTTGGTTCCCAGCCTTCGTGGTGCGTTTCGTAGGCCAAGCTAAATCCAGGGACCAGCGGTACATGAAGGACTTGATTTCCAGCGGCGTGAGATTCGCCTCCTCCCGTGCATAGTGCGTCTTCACCCTCTGGCAAGTCTGGCACTGAGTGACCACTGCTTGCACATCCTGTTTCATGCCTGCCCAATAATGGCGTTGCCACAACAGGTTCAATGTCCGCCTGATGCCCCAATGGCCAGTCCTCTCAT
>LGRX02035051.1:0-16645 GCA_001247695.2 Cymbomonas tetramitiformis | reverse complement strand
ATAAAGGTCAGAGGTAGGTAAGTAAGGTAAGTAAGGTAATTTGGTTTGGGTGAAGATTATAAAGGTCAGAGGTCTAGGCGCTGTCGATCACAAATATGCGATCTCCACTAGGCGTCGATCCTTTTGGACAGCGCGATTAATTACCATGCGATGTTAACATGGATATCGCCATTACATCATCTGACCGCAGGATCATGTGCGCGACAGTGCTTTGCTTTTTGCTTCCCAGCATGCCATGCCATAACGCGTGGGTGGCGTCGCGATAAATGTACGCGACTGCTTTGGCACTGTCATCGTTGGCGTCTGGCGATCGTGAGATGGAAAATTCGACTGCGTCGCCCGTTGGGATTCGAGCTTTGCTGCTGCTGCTGCTGCTGCATGTAATACACTAGGCGCTGTCGATCACAAATATGCGATCTCCACTAGGCGTCGATCTTTTTGGACACCGCGATTAATTACCATGCGATGTTAACATGGATATCGCCATTACATCATCTGACCGCAGGATCATGTGCGCGACAGTGCTTCGCTTTTTGCTTCCCAGCATGCCATGCCATAACGCGTGGGTGGCGTCGCGATAAATGTACGCGACTGCAATGGCACTGTCATCGTTGGCGTCTAGCGATCGTGAGATCGAAAATTCGACTGCGTCGCCCGTTGGGATTCGAGCTTTGCTGCTGCTGCTGCTGCTGATTAAGGTAAGGTAAGGTAAGGTAAGGTAAGGTAAGGTAATTTGGTTTGGGTGAAGATTATAAAGGTCAAAGGTCTAGGCGCTGTCGATCACAAATATGCGATCTCCACTAGGCGTCGATCTTTTTGGACAGCGCGATTAATTACCATGCGATGTTAACATGGATATCGCCATTACATCATATGACCGCAGGATCATGTGCGCGACAGTGCTTTGCTTTTTGCTTCCCGGCATGCCATGCCATAACGCGTGGGTGGCGTCGTGGTACATACATGCGACTGTTGTGGCATTGTCATCGTTAGCGTCTGGCGATCGTGAGATGGAACATTCGACTGTATCGCCCGTTGGGATTCGAGCTTTGCTGCTGCTGCTGCTGCTGCATGTAATACACTAGGCGCTGTCGATCACAAATATGCGATCTCCACTAGGCGTCGATCTTTTTGGACAGCACGATTAATTACCATGCGATGTTAACATGGATATCGCCATTACATCATCTGACCGCAGGATCATGTGCGCGACAGTGCTTTGCTTTTTGCTTCCCAGCATGCCATGCCATAACGCGTGGGTGGCGTCGCGATAAATGTACGCGACTGCAGTGGCATTGTCATCGTTAGCGTCTGGCGATCGTGAGATGGAACATTCGACTGTATCGCCCGTTGGGATTCGAGCTTTGCTGCTGCTGCTGCTGCTGCTGCTGCTGCCGATTGACTAAGTAAGTAAGTACTAGGCGCTGTCGATCACAAATATGCGATCTCCACTAGGCGTCGATCTTTTTGGACAGCACCATTAATTACCATGCGATGTTAACATGGATATCGCCATTACATCATATGACCGCAGGATCATGTGCGCGACAGTGCTTTGCTTTTTGCTTCCCAGCATGCCATGCCATAACGCGTGGGTGGCGTCGCGGTACATACACGCGACTGTTGTGGCACTGTCATCGTTGGCGTCTGGCGATCGTGAGATCGAAAATTCGACTGCGTCGCCCGTTGGGATTCGAGCTTTGCTGCTGCTGCTGCTGCTGCTGCTGCTGCTGATTGACTAAGTACTAGGCGCTGTCGATCACAAATATGCGATCTCCACTAGGCGTCGATCTTTTTGGACAGCGCGATTAATTACCATGCGATGTTAACATGGATATCGCCATTACATCATATGACCGCAGGATCATGTGCGCGACAGTGCTTTGCTTTTTGCTTCCCAGCATGCCATGCCATAACGCGTGGGTGGCGTCGCGATAAATGCACGCGACTGTTGTGGCACTGTCATCGTTGGCGTCTGGTGATCGTGCGATCGAAAATTCGACTGCGTCGCCCGTTGGGATTCGAGCTTTGCTGCTGCTGCTGCTGTTGCTGCTGCTGCTGCTGCTGCTGCTGCTGATTGACTATGTAAGTAAGTAAGGTAATTTACTTGGTGCCAAGATTATAAAGGTCAGAGGTAGTAAGTAAGGTAATTTACTTGGTGCCAAGACGATAAAGGTCAGAGGTAGGTAAGGTAAGGTAAGGTAATTTGGTTTGGGTGAAGATTATAAAGGTCAGAGGTAGGTACTAGGCGCTGTCGATCACAAATATGCGATCTCCACTAGGCGTCGATCTTTTTGGACAGCACCATTAATTACCATGCGATGTTAACATGGATATCGCCATTACATCATATGACCGCGGGATCATGTGCGCGACAGTGCTTCGCATTTTGCTTCCCAGCATGCCATGCCATAACGCGTGGGTGGCGTCGTGGTACATAGACGCGACTGTTGTGGCACTGTCATCGTTAGCGTCTGGCGATCGTGAGATGGAACATTCGACTGTATCGCCCGTTGGGATTCGAGCTTTGCTGCTGCTGCTGCTGCTGCTGATTGACTAAGGTAAGGTAAGGTAAGGTAATTTACTTGATGCCAAGACGATAAAGGTCAGAGGTCTAGGCGCTGTCGATCACAAATATGCGATCTCCACTAGGCGTCGATCTTTTTGGACAGCACGATTAATTACCATGCGATGTTAACATGGATATCGCCATTACATCATATGACCGCAGGATCATGTGCGCGACAGTGCTTCGCTTTTTGCTTCCCAACATGCCATGATGCCATAACGCGTGGGTGGCGTCGTGGTACATACACGCGACTGTTGTGGCACTGTCATCGTTAGCGTCTGGCGATCGTGAGATGGAACATTCGACTGTATCGCCCGTTGGGATTGGAGCTTTGCTGCTGCTGCTGCTGCTGCTGCTGATTGACTAAGGTAAGTAAATAAGTAAGTAAGGTAATTCACTTCATGCCAAGACGATAAAGGTCAGAGGTAGGTAAGGTAATTCACTTGATGCCAAGACGATAAAGGTCAGAGGTAGTAAGGTAATTTGGCCAGGTTCCAAATCATAAGGAGCAGAGGTGCAATAGGATAGCTTAGATTAATACATAATCTTAGAGATCTTTACTTAACTGGGCGGGGCACACTGCGGGGGGGGTGGAGCGTTCCGGCTTCACTTAAAATTGCATATTTAACAAATCACAATTAAGCAAGGAGACTACAAAACGACAATCCATTGCAACAAGCGATAGACACAGAGGTCATGGTCAGACGCAAGCACGCATCGCGAAAAGCCACCGATAAGTGACTGTGAAACGCAGGATCAAACAAAGATATCATACAAATTTTATTGAACGGTTCAGATGGAGTGCTTTAAGTCCTAGAATTACGGGGATGTGGGGCATGCGTGGGGTTTGCCACGTCATAATTTTAGGATGGGACGCAATTTTCATGACCAAGATCTTCACGGCATCTTTATATTTTTTATTTCCTGCATCGCGGCCAGATTATTGGTTTAAAATTGTGCAACAGTTTTTCATTGGATCAGTTGAGTGACAAGGCAGTTTTTCTCGACAGAGGTCGCGATAGCTTGCGTGGGGTCACTTCACGCGTACTCGTACTCCAGACCAGTGCAGAGCAAATCTACGGTCGTGACGATTTTACCGATAGACGATTTCGCGATCTCGCAATTCTCTCGCGACTCGCGTTTTCAGTTCGAGGTTTCAAGTTACAATTATTGTTACAGGTTGAGACTTATATAGGCGGTAACGATTAAAAACCCCACGCTTACAACACCCCAAAAAGAATTCGGGTGAAAAAATCCTTAAAACCCCACGTATTATTTTGACATGTTCGCACCGGAATATCAAATATTTTGTTTGAGAAGTTTTGTCTCAAATCACCTTCGCGTAAGCCATACCTTGATTTAATGGCGGCATCCATTAGAGAAACTAAGAGAAACTAAAAACTAAAACTGGGATCGAAATTAGAATACCTTGGAGATCACCTTGAGATAATGCGACGCGTCGATTGTGACTGAAAGAAGGTGACGACCGCGACCGCGACCGCCACCGCGTGCGAGACCGAAGATTGGCGTGTCGTATGGAATCGTAGGACGTAGCCAACAACACAAGCCAAGAGACCTCGACCTGAACGTTACTCGTTTGTAACAGTTGTCAATTTCGGGATGGGTGACGCGCGCGCGCGCGATATCCCTGCTGCTCGTTAAATTGTGACCGATGAAAATCTTACGATGGTTAGTCGGTAACAGCACAATGAGATCTTTCATGGGAAATTGGGAATTGTCAACTGTTTTTACATTAGCCAATGAAAATCGCAGTCGGTCGATGATCGATACGATCATTTGCTTTCGTAAATTTGACTGGTTGGACAGCGAACAAACGAATACCGCTGGTCCGCTACCGTGTCTTCGGTTCTTCGAAGATATAGATTAAAAACTGAAAGCGTGCGCACCTACTTTTATTCGTTGTTCGTTGTCGCACTATCTGCATATGATACCCAGTGGCATGCTTTCTCGGCGCTGCTAGCTCGGGATCTGTTCATCGAAGCAAAATTAGCGTGCTTGGCTGTTGTGCACGTGTGTGTTTGAATATCTCTTTTTTTGTTACTTAGCAGGCACAACGACACCTTCCGTATGACCACCTCTCCATGTCTTGATGCTTGGCGATATATTGTGCATGCTTTGTTTGCGCTGTTATGGTTCAGAATTGCGACATTCATTTAGACTTTGTGTAGGACATGTTATGCCATGTGCAGTTGTTCCACGAGGTAGTAGCGCGTCTGGGGGCCTACCCTGACGGGGTTAACCCCGGTCTTCGTTGGCCATGCTACCTTACCCAGTGATTAGCAATTCCGCATAGCTCGCCTGGAATCTTTTGCGCTGAATGTTTTTCGTCCATCGACTGCCAAAAAATATTGTTCATCATCCACGCAGGTGCGGCGGGAAGATGACCCAAGGCTCTGGGGAGGATTTTGATAAAAGTACATGCGCCCAGCCACCTAGGATCTTGGCCTCGTTAAACCCGGCCGTTTTACCGTATTGGATCTGTATGAATCCTGCACTGCGATGTTCTATAGATCGGCACGGGCAACTATTCTTCGTTCCTGTAACAGTTAGTTTTAGGGACTGAATATTGATAGGATAGTGTACCTTAACAAGTAATCCCTATGCTTGCAATTAACGAACCCTCTACTCACATGACTACTGCCTTGCTTAAATGCTGCTTTCCCGCAGTTCATGAAATGTCAAGTTCTTAAATTTTGTTTCCCCGCAGCTAGTTGAATTTGTAAAAATCTTTGTTCACGGATCTGCTTGTTTCAAGTTCGGCAAATTGTGTTTCACTTAACTGCTAAAAGACGGACTTTACTGTAAAGTGTAGACTGGTCATGCGGCAAATTTTCTAGGGAAGTTGATAATAAAAGTTATCAATAATCGGTAAATTAAATAAGATGCACCTTAAAACATCGTGCAATATCCTCTATGTACAAGTTTCACGTTGTTCTAAGATTTAGCTATGTCTGTCCTGTATGACCAGTGAGGACAGCCCCAATCTCACCACTGCGGTTCCCAAAATTCCGAAACAAAAATATTCAGCTGAAAGATCCTACACAAAATCCGGTCAAATGGGTCAAGAAAAAGCTAAGAGAAACATAAAAGGAAACCGTTCAGTTTTGAGGAGGGTTTCATAAGTCACCCAAGGTGCTCCCCTAGTCATGTGCACGCAAGATCTATACAAACAGACGTGGTCTAGTACAAGGGATCTCCTTTGCACACTTTGACCACATATGCCCTACAATTCAAATAGGAGTCAATAGAGAACCGGAGCAAGACCACTGTACACCAGGGGAATAGTATACAGTGCGACATACATACACCCCATGTAAAATAAAAAACTGCGTTTCAAGGATGTAGAACATTAAAATTGTATGCTAAGTATAAGTTCTGAGCGCTCGGTAGTCAAGGGAGTAACAATAAGCACTTCCGCACAGACTGATCTTGCCTCTTACTCTTAACCCTCCAAGGCAGCAGCACCCGAGATAATCTCGATAAGCTCTGTTGTGATAGCAGCTTGGCGAGACCTGTGTACAAGCCAAACATCAGTCTTACTACTGATTGACTTACTACTTTGTGACTTCTATGTCAATACTCTTTAGGTGAAAAGGAGGACAGAATAAAAAAGTGTTTTAAAAGACGCTGTCCCTCGTGAAATGTTGAAACTCTGGGTGCTGAAAATCCAGGATAGAATAAATTTGCGTGCTAAGACAAACGAAACGTGTTTTCGAGTTCGTTGTTGCGGGGGATAAATGCGTGCAAAAAGTTATTATCATGAAACCTGTGAGATCAGATGCATACAGAATCACTGACACTGTGGAAAAGTGACTGTAAAGTCAGACAAACAAAGCTGCATAGTTGGGACGTTTCCCCCTCAAATATACCGAACCATACAAAAATAAAGAAAGACTCAACTAACGCCACACAAATGAACCGGTTCAAACCAAGTTAGCTTGGCAGGTACACTTCCCGAGAACAGATTCTATGCAATGCCCGACGAAAATAACGGTTGTTCAGGAACTGAGAATACCTGTTGTATGTGAGGGTAAGCTTATCCAACATTTCGCCAGCGTTCTTTGTGGAGCTATCCATAGCGGACATACGAGAGCCCAATTCGCTGGCGTAGTTCTCGAGCATACCGACGTACAGATTCTTCAAAAAAAAACAGAAAACGAGTCAATACAAAACATGATGGCCAGCATTGCAAGGGATTCCGAGCACCTCGAACCTCCTGGCGAGACAATAAGTTCCGTTCCTCAAGTTGAACTGACACCTCAAGTTTCAGAAATTTGAAGTGGGAGAGCAGCCGTGGGGGGGCATCCGCAACGATATACCGTGGCAAGTTGGAACTCGGCAAGATCGGTGAGCAACGGTGCACGGTCCTCCTCCTCGATCTCGTACTCGTTCATAAAACCTTCAGCCTCTGCGCGCTTCTCCAACACCTGATATGACACAATTCGCACGAGATTTCACGACCACTCAGCCTGACACCCCAAAACGTTTTCTCTCCTGACGCATTAACTTGCTTGTTGATCGGAAGAAATACTCTTGCCTTTCCGAAGTCAGGCACACCCAACACAAAGGAGCCTTAGATGTGCTCCATATTTCAGTTAACTTCACATAAACAGGCAGAAGAGGAAACACACACCTAGGACTTTCAGCACTCATATACTCAAGCTGTTTGCGAAGCCGGAAACAGTGCCCAAAGCAACGTGAAAACCACTACACGGTATGCGTGTTTACCTCGGCGGAAAGAGTAGTGGACATGGTCGGGATAAAAGATATTGCCGACTTGAACTTGTTAAAAACGACACGAGTTGCATCGGTATCAATCTTGAGAAGCTCGTCTGCAATCAGGGAAGCCTGTGCGCGGAACATTCGTTCGTTTCTCAAAAGTTGAAAGACTACCACATATTGTTCCCATGCGATCAACCTCGAAACTCCGTTCGACAGCAGTTGGCTGCACTGCCTCAAGTTTCAATCATAAAATAGCACACCAAACTGTTGTAGACTGGAACAACTGCTGCAGGCAGGGAGGTAGTGACAGGAGAACCCCAAACGCACCCCAGAGAAGGTAACACCAGACTTGGTGGCATCCACAACAAGAGTCTTGAGACCATCGCCAAGCTCCTTCTTAAGAAGTGCGTTGCCCTTGTCACCGATAATTGCAAACTTAAACTCCTTCTCGCCTGTAGAGGCCAGCTTGATATGAGGCGCATACAGGTAACCGAACGTAAAGAATATCCATATGGACGGCAGTAAGTAGCAGAAACTTGAAACTAGTACCTTCGCCAAGGCTGCTAACCACAGAGTTAATCGCACGGAACTGTTTCGCGGCGTTGGTATTCACGCCACCGCAAAGGCCGCGATCAGAAGACACGCACACAGTTAAGTTGTTGGGAACATCAACACCTGGCAGACACGACGTCTATATCAGCGCACCTTACCAAAAATAATAATATGTAGACACGTAAACACGCAATCAGGTGGTCAGCTTGGAGGATCATCTAAAAAAGTTCAGACATACGCCAGGCTTGCTATGTAGGGTTATCTGCAAAGTGCTAACGTGAACCTTGAAAACAAACTACAAGTTTGCACAGCTCACATCGATCTAGTTTCCGAGTAAAAAACGGGACAACAAGCAGTTAACGTGATCATACCACCCCCCTAGTTGGGCAGCGACATGCAAATACCTGGGGTGTCGCCAAGGAGCTTCGTCATGGGTTGCCAGATGCCTTGTGCTGCTTCAGCCTTTGCTTGTGCACCTCGCAACCTCGAGGCAGCAACCATCTTCATGGCAGCAGTAATCTTGGAAATGTTTTTCACGGACTTCATGCGCTGCTGGACTGTTCCGTAGGCAATCAAAAGCTATCCTTAGACAAGTGACAGGCGCCGGTAAAACACTGCCTTGGATTCTTTACAACGAAATTTTATCTCGGGTTCAGCTGATGTAACACTCTCACTCAAAGCAGTAGAGCGGACATATTGGTATTTTGCGAGAGCCAAACGGCTTTTTTGAGGAATGGGATCCGAGAACAAGACATCAGCGCAAGCGTTCACAGCAGCAAAGTGACTCACGAATTTGGCGAGAAGCGTGACGAACACCGAAAGGAGCAAGGAACCTGCATACAAAAAAGATGTCAGAGCCTCCAACGTTGGCAACCAACTGTCTGTGCGGAAAACTCCTTTCTCGACCCAGGCGAACTCACCCTTCTTCCGCAACTCCCTGCAGAGCGAAATTTTCTGTTGGCAGGGTGTTCTGCACTGAGGCAGACACCCGCATTTGCCTTGCAATGCTCGCAGCGCGTCTCATGATTATTACACTGCGAGGATGTGAAAATGATGGCCCGTTTAAAACAAAACTGAGGTAGCCGCTGCAGCGGTAGTTGGGGAGGGGCTGACTTCACGTGCAGATTTGCATCGGGAGGAAAATTCTGCTCCTCGCATCGAACCGGAAAAATCTCGCGTTCCGTTGCGTTCGCGTAGTTGCATGATTTTTCATTATGAATAATGAAATATGATCATGGAGATGCAGATGGTCGATTCATGATACATGATCAAGAATGCCGATTGGACGCGTCGGCGCGACGGCGTTTGGACGCGCCACCCACGCCATGGGGGTTTGACGCCGCGCCGGCGCTTTGGCGCGGGGTAAAAAATTCAGCGCCGCGCCAGCGTTTCGGCGCGCTGGCGCCACCTCTTAGAACCCGCGCCGCGCTGGCGCCTGGCACGATACGCTACGATGTCGCGCCACGCTGCAATCTGGCGGGAGACCATGGAATCTCAAAGAACTCAAACTAACGTGCGCAGCTCAAAAGGCATTTGTGTTAGATATATAGTTATGCTGAATATATGTTGGATATACCCCTAAGACCCGGGATATGATAGTTTTCTCAGAAATGTAATCAAGTTGATACGTTAACCCGTTATATGGGCATAAACAGTTAGGGTTCTGGTTCGGGTGACAGTCACAAACACTACTACGGGAAGAGTCACATAATCAGGCGGTGTGACTATTCCAGCACACCACCAAGTGTGGTGACCGGGCAGCCGAAGCTGTAACCCTTGAACAAACGCACCATCTAGAGCGGTGGAAACTGAGTTCTAGGGGAAGGCCTGTCCTTTCTGGCAGGGCTGTTCCCAGTCAAGAGTTGAAAATCTGAAACCGGCCCGTCAACGGACCCCTCTGCACATACAGCTACGGTCAAATTCACTGTGCGCGAGCGGCATGATGTACTTCCAGGGCATATATCTTACCGTGGCGGGCCGGCCCGGGGCCGTAGCGTGTCACGCCGGGCCGAAAGCGGGCCGGGATTGGATCAGGCTGCGGGCCGTAGACGAACGGTGAAAATCTCAAAAATTACGTAAAATTTTCGATTTTCGTGATATTCACATACTTTAAATTCAAAAAATTCGTCTGCGGCGGGCAAATTTCGAGACTGGCCGGGCTGGCCGAAACCGAGCCTGAAAATTTTGCAATTGCGGGCCGCGAAATAATTTGGAAGATATATGCTCTGTGTACTTCCTAGCCACTAGTTGGCGGTTGCACTGCCGTGCCAGCCCGCGGCACAGTCATAGTGCCGTAAATTGAAGTTGCCGATGCCGTGATTGAATCATTCGTGGAGTCACAGAAGAAATCTGAAAAGTCTCGATCGCCGTGTGAGGGACCTCCCCCCTCCTCTTCGCCTGTAGTAGGTCCCGGTGAATAATCCGGTGACGGTGGAGCATCCCAGAGCAGCGGTGGAGGGGGCGGGTGTACCGGGACATAAAGCCCAATGTTCGCATCATGAAGCTCCTGCCTGGGAGTAGCACGGTGCCGGCCGTGCCGGCGCGGTGGAATAGCAGCCGGTGCCGCAGTGCCCAAGCCGGCCTCGCAGCATGTCAAAGCCGTAAAAGTTAATGGAGACGTGCTCCGGTGGTCGCCTCAGCAGCACCACCGACCTCCAGGCCGGTGCGGCCCGGTGCGCATGCCTCGTCAAGAGTCGCAGCGGAGAGCAGAGTGGCGCCGCGGTGGCGCAAACACAAAAGAGTGCACACACCATCACAACAATTGCCGAAGAGCGGCCAAACCCCCAAGGCGGTGTACCGCATCCCTGACGAGGCGCTGGAGGCTGCAGAACCGTATCCTCGCTGTCAGTAGGGTCATACCCAGCAGCAGACTCGTCCACATCGCTGTCGCAAGAGTCGGTCTCCGACTCGGCGTGCATGTACCGCATTGATTGCCAAGCAAGTCCTTGCCCTCAGCTGTGATCGAAAGCCCACCCATCTGCGCGATCCTGTCCGCAAAGCAGAGGTCGGGCTCGTGTGCGTGCATGGGGTCCACCGGCAGCACGACACCGTCGTCGGACGCATCCGACTCGTCAGGGTAAACATGTGTGATTGCCGCCGGCGGTGGTGCCGGCGGTGCGTCCTCGCGGACATGCGTGCAAGCGGCAGCCGAGATCCCGCTTGCCACACCACCTACTGTGAACTGAAGCCCCCCATGTGGGTGACAGGCTGGCAGTAGGGCAGGAAGTCCTGCAACGCACCATCTTCCCGCTCCGGCTCGAGCCCGAAGGCACACGCCGAAACGCCGTCAAGCATCCCCGCCTTGCCCCCCGCCAGAAGGCAGAGCGCGTCGAATCTCTCGCCGTCGTGCTCGTCCATCGCCGCCTGGAACTGCTCCGCCAGTAAGTCGTTCTCGATGTCACCGAGGGAGAAGTTGTGGAAGCTTCCCCCAGCACCGTGCTTGCCGCCATTCGGGCAGTCGCGGTGCCAGTGGCGCGCGTCGTCCTTCTTGCATATAGAATTTCCGCAAAACGGGACGAAGTCGCCGCTGCCCTTGTGAAAGGCAACGCGCTTCTTCCCATGCGACTGCGACCAGTTTCCCCCAGCCGGGAGGTCACCAGCTGCAAACCGTACACCGGAGCCGCCTCCCCCGTTGCCGATTTTGTTCTTGTCCGCCCGCGGGGTAAACCCCTTGCCGTTGACCTTGTCCGTCAAGATCTTCATCTGCCGCTTCACGTCGAGGATGATGGCCGTGAGGTCGGACAGCTGCGAGCCGTCACCGCCAGTGGCCACGGCCGCTGCGGACAGGGTGGCAGTGTGCGTACCGGCCTGGACGTGCCGAGCGTGGAGTGTTCGCGTGTCTCGCAGCCTCCGAATCACAAATTGTGGACAGTGCGCGTCGGCGATTCGCCATGCTAGCGGTGGCTCGAGTGGAGGCAACCATGATGAAAAGGACTGAAGGGGCGGAGTAGGGCAATGAAACGTGAGAGATGCGGTAGTCGTGGGCGGCCAAGAAACATGCGGGTCGTCGATACAGCAGCCGTGAGAGATCGAATAATTCCGGGAAGTCGTGTGGAGGAGGCGGCCGATACGCAACGGTGTGGGGTCCAACCAGAAGACGTAGACCCGACCAACGTTAAATCTCGTAAGAAAAAAACCTCTACTAAGCGCTGCGGCGTGCCGTAAATCAATTCATAAAATTTTAGGCCATACCCGTGACTGCCGGTACTCTCACGCGCGGAGTGCCTCACTCCATCCCACGCGTCCGAGCTTAGCCACTCATCGTGGCAATCTCGCAGTGGCTAAATAAAGCGTAAGTGGGGCCAAACCTGTTAGATATATAGTTCTGCTGAATATATCTAAATAGTTGTTATAAACCCTGAGTTGAGGGATTCGGAATCAGAACGATAAGAAGTGATCAATAAAACGGAGGTAAACATAAATACCTAACGGGTGTTTCACGTCTGCCGGTGACGGTCATTCAGCCTACTATAGGAAGTGACATGTGACAGTTTCGGGTGTCACAGTGTCAAATCCAGCAATTTGTAGCAACGAGTTTCAGGGAGAATAAGATATTATATATATTATATCGCGGTCGAACTGAACACAAAAACGCAGAGGCGGACGAGTCATTGTTTTTGCTAATAAGATGGGATAATAAAAATAACTTTGGTGTTTTATTATCACGGAACGGCAACAGGAGCAAGCTGACGTGGCACCTCGGGTCAAGGGGTGATCAGAGAAAGTGTGACTGCCCCCCACCTTATGGTGGGGCGGGGCTGAAAGTCTCATCTCACATCACACCACCTCACCCCGAAGGCGTGAGGTGCCACAACAGGGCAGGAAAGCTTGCATCCCAAACCTAAACCCTAGGCAAAATAGGCAGCAGTTACAGGCCCAACGGGACCTTTTGCAGTCCAACTAGAGGTGGATCCCCACATGGGCGTTGGCCCGAAACTACTGTACTAGCTAGAGGTGTTCACCGGAGATGTCTGTCTAAAATCTACTGTTGCACACCACCAGACCTTGATGTGTCCGGTGGCAGGTCGATTGCGGCATCGGCGACGGGCTGCGACCCCATGCAAGGCGGTACCCAGATCGGCCCCTGCGATACCAACCAATTCCCGTGCGCGGCCATGGCGTAATGTGGCCAAGCACCACCAGAGTCAAGTGGCAGAGGGGGAGGAGTGTGGGAAATGCGGAGAGGGGCTCGAGCACAAGGGTGTCGAACGCACGAGGAAGTGGGGGTCCCACATGGTTATTGGACGGGTGATGACCCCTACGTTCTTCCAGGTGGCGGATGCTATAAGGATGACTTTTCGGATGTCGTTATCATAGCTATAGACAGTGCACCCAGTGATACTCAACCAGCCTTTGATTGGAGGCCTACACAGAAAAAGATTGCCAGATGGTTCCTCAATGTCCTTCCTAAGTCTAGAGTCACGGAGAAGAGGCTAGAATACACAGGAGTCAGCCCTGATATTTGGAATGAAGTTATGAACGAAAGCGACAAAGTACTTCCTTCTTCGCTTTGCCCATGGCCCACTCAAGACCCTCCCTATCATCAGAGTGATGCTGAGAATTATTATTATGGTGGTCACCATGGCACGACAATAACCAACGCAAATTCCAAGCCCTTCATAAGCACCGTGAAATGGCCCAAAGTACTTACACTCATGGGATACCGCCCTCCTCTTTTTGGTACTGTCCTCAACACGATAGGTGTTCCCCGTGGCAAGATTAAACCTCTCCTTAAAAAACTTTCAAGAATCTGTAGGCAACACACCAAAAATAGGCGAGACGTGTTTCTGTTAAACACCACCACCACCTTAAACACTGACCCGCATATAGTTAACATCTCGAGCAGTGAGACCATGACAGAAACAGAAGCTGTGCAGCAATCAAACGACTTTCTTCAAACCCTTCTGCAGTAATCTTCAAAAGTCTTGCAATATAAGATGATTCCCCGTCCCCTAGGGGAGGGGCCCCCTCCCCCCCCCTCCCCCACCCTGCCTCTCCCCTGCCCACCCCCGAACCCCTTCCTCAACGTCTCCAAATACCCCTTAATTCTTCGACTTCCCTCCCCACCGCTCAGATTCAGCCACCCCTCCACTCACCCGGCCATGGCTGCTTCTCCATCTTCTAGAGTTTTTTGCTTAGCACCTAGCTTTTTCTCTAGATGTCACCCTGCTGAAAAGTGGGCTGAGCCCCTTTGTGGGCGCGCTATAATAGCAGAGGGAGTAGCCCCTGGTGTTTTCACTAGCCTGCTTCGCAGGGATACCGCACTCTCAGGACTTTGTCCCCTTTGCTAGCGTAAATGTTTTATTATTATTATTGGGGGTGGGAGACGAAAGGCGCTCCCAAGCACCACCACATCGTAGCGAGGTAGCACACAACGCGAAGGCGAGGAATGCGGTAAGGTGCTCTCGTAGGAGTCAAAGCACTCGTTGTCGATGGTGGTGATGGACTCGACTTTGGTGTCTGGTGCATGAGCACCACCAAACACCACCAGACCACAATGAACGGTAAAATGCTGTTGACGCAGTTGGAGAGACGCCAACGCCGAACGAACAGCGGCCATGCGCGCATGCTGGCGGTCAGTAGACATGGCCGCTGACCGCTGGCTGCAGAATTCCGCGAACGAAGAGTTAGGGTCCCCAAGTGATGAGATAACTTTCTGAAAAATGAACCAAATCCAGCGATGGAAGAGTCAATTTGGGGTGGATTTCGACGAGGAAGACGGTGATGACGTCAAAAACGCCGCACGGTAAGCCAGATTTCCGGCAGTTCAGCCGCTGCTGGCAGAGCGCAAAGTAAAATTGGATAAAATTGTCGAGGACAAAGGTGAGAAAAATAGAGAGCGCCTGTGCTGCCCGGAATCCGGATTGTTCGACGGAAATAAAAGTTGTCACGGCCGCGATCGCTAACGGTGGCCGATGTCGGAGTACTAAGGCTCGTGCCGGGACGAAGCTTGCGCTTGACGTCAATTCCCTACGGTCCTGGAAAACGTTAGTATGCTGCTAACGACATGCTAAACGCGTGCCATGGACATGCTATGACATGCTAACGCCAGATAGGAGGTGTTAGCATGCGTGCTAACTAACGGCATGCTAAAGCCCCATAGGCATGTTAGCATGTCCATGCTAAAGGCATGCTAACGCCACTGCGCCTTAAGCATGTGTTCGCGCCAACTGGAGGGATAGTGAGTGGTGAGGCATGTGGGGGTGCGTAGATCGCCAGGATCGTGTTATATGGTGATTAGAAGGGCAGGGGAAGGATATGCCACGGAGTATGATGCGATTCGGGTCAGTTGATAAGCGAGCGGAATTCCTCGGAAAGGTAGGAACGTTAGTATGTCGCTAGCATGTCCTTATTAGGACGCCGATAGCACGTCAGCGTTAGCATGTCATTATCACACGTCAGACATGCTAAAGGCATGCTAACGCCACTGCGCCTTAAGCATGTGTTCGCGCCAACTGGAGGGATAGTGAGTGGTGAGGCATGTGGGGGTGCGTAGATCGTCAGGAACATGTCATATGGTGATTAGAAGGGCAGGGGAAGGATATGCCACGGAGTATGATGCGATTCGGGTCAGTTGGTAAGCGAGCGGAATTCCTCGGAATCACGTTCCGCGTTTTTAAATTAGTTTTTATTTTGGAGGTGTGGGCGATAGGCTCATCCCGATGCCCTTTTCGGGCGCCCTTCGCCACCTTCTTCCCCCCTTGTTTTCGAGGGGATTCCTCCTCGTCCTCCGTCTCACAAATATCGTCAGAATCGTCGTAATACCCAAGTGGGTAGTCCGATTCATCTTTCCTCTTCACTACTGTCAAAAGCATCAAACTGTCGCTGACCAGAGCCCATATAATCAGGCGTAGGATGGTGGTGGTGATGAGAGTGAACTTCGCGACGCACAGGAGGGGCCTGTGCGTGCGCGCTACTCGCCCTAGGGGTGCTAGGCGAGGGCCTAGTGGTAGTAACCTGGCAGGAAATAGATCTCGAACTCAAAAGAACCACGCTGTCGCCAACACCCTTCTCACAGAAAGAAACATCGGGAATCCTAGAATCCACGGCGGTCACAGGCTCAACGCCCTGAGCATCACCTATCATAGTGCCACTGTCTGAAACAACAATCTGCAAAACAATTGGTGGAGAAATTGCCGGTGAATCTGCCAAGAATCCAAAGGTCCGAAAATGCGAAAGAGCGCGCTCCATAGAGCGAATGAGGCCAACCGTGCGCGCGCGGTTGAGCGAATCCAAACTCAGCAGCTTGCCATCAATAGTTGCTAAAAGAGCCGAGAGCTCCTCACTCGAACAAATCCGCTGTGATTCCATCAAAGAAAATGAGATCTAATAATGAAATAACGTAACAAAAATTGTAGGAGTCCACCTCGTCGTAACTGCCCAAAGCCGAAACTACAGTAAGAGTCAACCAATAAGAAAACAGAGATTTCGGGGTCAGCCCCCTCCCCCCCAGCTTCGGTACCTAAGAGAGCCGACGAAATAAGAGAAAACCGCTTATTTTGCCAGCTAGCTTTTCTCATTCTTAAGAGTGAAAAATCAGTTTTCTCGTATTGGATTCGCAGCACATCCTCACTTCGAAAAAACCGCCCACTACCGGGATGGACGACGCGACACGTAGGGAAGGTCTACTCGCACAAGATGACTTTTCTAACATCAAAGCCGTACTTATTTTGCTATATTTTAAGAAAATGTCCTGGGGTCTAGCCAGCCTCCATATTTCTTATTTTTGCCAATCTCTTAACTTTTAAAACCAGCCAGCTTTTCTCCTAAACTTGTGACCCC
>LGRX02035050.1:0-27362 GCA_001247695.2 Cymbomonas tetramitiformis | reverse complement strand
GCTTGAATTGGATAGGGTTTCTTTACGTATGTACCCGACTAACCCGTGATAGTGCGAAACATTTAGCAAGTTCGGAGTGGTTTGAGTTATAGTTTGTTATATGCTTATGAAATGCTTCCAAAATGATCATGAGTGACCGGAATGTCGTTGGTTCATCGCCGGGTGCCCCGTACGGCCGTGTGTCGCTTGAATTGGATATGGTTTCCTTACGTATGTGCCCGACTAACCCGTGATCGTGCGAAACAGATAGCAAGTTCGGAGTGGTTTGAGTTATAGTTTGTTATATGCTTATGAAATGCTTTCAAAATGATCATGAGTGACCGGAATGTCGTTGGTTCATCGCCGGGTGCCCCGTACGGCCGTGTGTCGCTTGAATTGGATAGGGTTTCCTTACGTATGTACCCGACTAACCCGTGATAGTGCGAAACAGATAGCAAGTTCGGAGTGGTTTGAGTTATAGTTTGTTATATGCTTATGAAATGCTTCCAAAATGATCATGAGTGACCGGAATGTCGTTGGTTCATCGCCGGGTGCCCCGTACGGCCGTGTGTCGCTTGAATTGGATAGGGTTTCCTTACGTATGTACCCGACTAACCCGTGATCGTGCGAAACAGATAGCAAGTTCGGAGTGGTTTGAGTTATAGTTTGTTATATGCTTATGAAATGATACTAAACATGATCATGAGCTGTGCATGCATGGGAAACAAGTCAAGAACGGATGCTTGTGGCAAACAAGTCAGCAACAAATGCTTGTGGGATGCACTTATTTTGAAGTGTACTGTCAAGTAGTAAACAATAGCAAAACTAAATAGCAACTACTTCCCCGCCATCGAGTGGAAAAGCTCGAGGATCTTCTCGGACTTGCCCTCCTCGCCTTCTTCGGCATCAACATCCGGTAGCACTTCATTTTTGTCGCAAGGTTATTTTATTTGTCGCACCGTGCGACAAAACTGCAATTATACCGTGCGACATAAATGAGCGTTGCGCTCATTTCTGTCGCACCTGCGACAAACATGAGCGCAACGCTCATTTCTGTCGTGAAAATTCGCAGAAATCCACAAAATTCACAGAAAATTTTCAGATGACCAAATTTGTATGGACAGGAATAGCAAGGATAACAAATTATGAAAAACAAATCGGACAAACGATTATTTTAATTGCATTCAGGGTGTCGCTGTCGTGTTGAACGGAGGAATTAATTCGCGAAAATTCCTTTCAATAAAATCGCCACACAGAAAGAGAATCGGACCCCATCCCCACCCCATAATCGATGACGATGACGATGACACCCGAATGGTGTCATGGCATAATGATGAGGTCAAACACGCTCGAGAGGTTTCCAGTGTCGGCTTTTGCAGAATCGTGACCGTTTTTGCAAAATCTGTCCGTTTTTGCAGTGGTGAGTGTTCAAATGTCATTTGTTAAATATGCAATTTTAAGAATAACACGGAACGTTTCCCCCGCAGTGTGCCCCTGTCGAGCCAAAACAAGATTACTTCTTAAGATCATGTATTAATCTAAGCAAGAATTTCCTATTGAATATTATCACATATTCCTACTAAGTTTATCGATACGCGCATCACGTAGAATGATACCCGCAATCGCAACTATTGGGGGTTTTAGAAACTCAAAATTCCGTTCGCTATACCCGGATGAACGCGCCAGCCTACAGTGAGATGTATGGTTGACTGACGAGTCTGTCCAATTTATTTCGGAAAGATAACACACACCAGGTGCTATTTTTGCAAACAATTCCCTCACGCGATGCGCATGCTCGCTTGCAAGCGAGCGCGCGAATGAGGGAAGAAATCCTAGCGGAAACGTGGACGCAAATGACATCCGCGTTTCCGCCAGAGCTGTCAGTGCGGTGTCAGATGCTCAAAATATGTTGTATATGCATATGAGATATGCGTGATAAAGCCATGCTGTGCATTATGCGTCGCTGCTGCGCGTGAGTCGAGTCAGCGGACTCGACGAATGACAAAATCATCCACCCCCTCTAACGCGCCGCGTCCAGACTCCTAGAATCTGAACGGATCTTGCGCGCGCAAGAAATATGAGGTTCCTAACATACTTTAGAATGCATATGCAAAGTTACGTTGTGTTTGGTAGACGGGTTTATTCCAAACACAACGGTCGCTGAAGAGTGACTTACGGGGCGCTCAGTTCAGCGGTCTTAGCAGTATATAATGCAAGCGGATTCTGTTTTCCTCGTATGAAAGTGGTAGTGTTGCGACAAATTCATAATTGGAAATTCCGCATATCTTTGTGGTATAATTGTGAATTGTTAAACTCTCGTTGTCGGCTACGAGCGATCGGTCGAGACAATCCGGGGTAGGACTGCTGATGCTGAGGTCGGTATCCCTCAGATGCTATCGTATCATGATTGGCCGGTAAAGCGCGAGCGCTCGACACAATCCGGGGTAGGACTGCTGACATGGGCAGAAAGTTTTTGGAAAATTTCCAACGGCATAATTTTTGAGGGACAGCTCCTGCGGTGTGGCCTGTTGATGTCACTTTTTTCCAGGAAACCTGTTTCGCTCCTTTAAGGGAAACGAAATGAAAAACAGCATATTTCTGAAAAAGCTGCGAAGCGTCGTTAATATAAACGAATCTTTTTGCGACACGACAAATAAAAGGACCTCGCGACACAAAAGAGATGCTTCCATCAACATCCCCCGAGACGATCTCCTTGTGGATGTTGAGCTCGATCTCCGCAGCCGCCACCGTATCGTCGTCCTCGCTCTTCAGATCGGCTGCGAGTTTTTTTGCAGCCTTCTGGCAAGCCGATAAAAATGCGCGGAGCTCGTCTCCGCGCATCCTTTTCTGCGGTGGCTTTTCCGGGGTCCTTTTCCCGGGGACCGCCGGGGGCGCCATGAGCTCCTTGAGCTTCCCTTTTTGGCCTCCCTGCTCCGTGTTGCTCAGCAGGTGCTGGGTACACGCCACCATCCCTTCGTGGGCGGCGGGGTTCTCCCCTTGGCCCGACCGACCGGCCGCCAGGCTGGTGAACTACGAATACATGTTGAACATGAGCGCCATATGGGCGCCCTGTCTGCTCAGCTGTTCCTTCGCCAGGTCGGCGTTGCAGGCGAACGCCTGCTTGAGGTCGGACGTGTGTCTCTCGTCCTTCTCCCCCAGCAGCGCGGTGAAATGCTCAGCCGCCAACCGCCGGCCTCGCTCCTCCGCGGACTCGGCCGTCAGTTGGAGCCGCTCCTTCCCCTGCTGCTCCAACTGACGGCGAAGCTCCTCGCACACCTTCGCCTCCTTTTGCCGCTCGGCCTCCGCCAACTCCGCCCGGAGCTCCTTCTCCTTCAAGAGCACGGCCTGCTTCACCTGCTCCTCCGTGGTCCCCCCAGCTGGAGTGGCTCCCCCGATCGCCCTCTCCAAACTCCGCGCCTTCTCCTCCGCATGCTTCGCCTTCAGCTCGATCAGGCGGAGCTTCTCCGCGTACTTGATCTTCTCCGCATCCTCCAACAATTTCGCCTGCTTCGCCTTTTCCTCCTCCGCCGCGACCTTCTCCTCCCGCTGCCGCTTGTGGCCGCTCACGCTCTTCGCCCTTGTCTTCTGCGCGCTCTTGGCCTTCTGCTCCTCAGGCTTCGGGAAGTTGCATCCGTCTTCCTGGTTGCCTGACCACTTGAAGGTGATCACCTCCCTGGCCATACCCCTTTGCAGGGTCTTGGTGGTCAGCGCCCCACCTTTTCCCCCCCCGCCAGCCCCCTCGCGGCTGATCTGCGCCACGGTCATCTTGGCCGCATCCCGCGTCCGCTGAATGATCACGCCCATTGCCTGAGAAAAGGCGTACCGGAACGCCATCAAGCTGCGCTTTTCTTTCTCCAGGTCAGCCTGCGTCAAGGCAATCTGACGTCCCTGGGAGCTTCTGCTGCTGCTGCTGCTGCTGCTGCTGCTGCTGCTGCCGCGGGGGTGAAGGGCCATGAACTTCTCGTCCCTCACCAGCAGTGCCTCCGATCCACGTCCCAATGGCAACTGCAGCACCTGGAAGTCCCACTCCTCAAACCCCGAGCTTTTTTGCAGGAACACCAGGCCCTGCGTCTGGCCGCCGTTGGTGCGCAGCACATACCCCAGGCGCAGCACCCCACCGTGCGCCATGGGCAGGTTTTCGTAGTCCTCTTTCAGGAGCACGGGCATTCCCGTGCAGACCAGGCCCGATGTCTTGTCGGGGGACAGCACGTCCGCCCCCCCGAAGACCTGCAGCTTGATGCCCGTGTCCATAAGGCCGCTCTTCGGCCCGTAAAACCGGGTGACGAAATTCCCCTTCATGGGAATGCCCGCTTTCGTCACCGGCTGCAGCTCCGCCCTGGGCACCGTCTTGAGGGCGCCCGTCTCCATCACGCCGACCTCCACCTTCTCCTCCGTGACCGAAGACTGGAGGATGACCACTTCGGAGCCCAACATTGCGAGGCCCCCGTCGAAGATGACGTTGTAGTCCACGCCCAAGAGGTTGGCAACCTCCTCGCCTTCCAAGCGCCTGCTTCGCCGGCGAGCTGCGTACTCCACCGTAAACTCTGTCAGGTTGTACACGGGCACATCCGATGACCTATCCACGTACGAATGTGCCCCCGACGGACGTTCGGCCCCAGCTTTACGGCGTTCGACGGAATCGTCGGCCAGGAACAGCCAGGGTAGGCTTCCCCAAAGTGGAAAACCCCACGCCGGAACATTAATACCTCATATGCCTGCCCTACAAAAAGGGACTCCCTTGCATCACACCGCATGTGAGAACCCGGAAATATCCCCACAGGGTACCCTGGAGTGAAGCAAAAAATAAGGGATAGTTCTGTGCCGTCTAAATGCGGGCTCTGCAGATCAGCCCCGGGCAGCGTCAGCAACGCAGACATCCCACCTTTCCCCTTGCGAAGTACGTCCGGTCGCACGGTCGTGCGCTTCCACCCTGGGTTTGCAATGACCTGCCTCCCTACCTCCGCAATCATCCTCCCCAGAAAACACCTCCGATCCACGTCTCCTATCCACCTACTACTGTCGTAGCGTGCATCCCGGTCCTCTGAATTCAGGTCGGCGAAGTTATTCAACCACTCCCCGGTCACGCATCCATCGTGCTCCTGAGGGGAAACTTCGACGCCCTCAACCCGTGCCACGCAAAACCCTTCCGTTTCTCCTCTTGTGTGCCGCTGTTGTCAAGGTCTTCCACCGATTGCGCTTTGAAGCCTTCACCAAAGAGTTTTTCGTCAGACATGATTACGTAGGAGTATGGTAAGTGAGAAGAAAGAAGATAAAAAGTTGTGTCCACAGAAAAGTATACTTGCGATAGTGAAAATCAACTCTTAAAGATAGCATATCGCGAGTACCGCGCTAGTACCACACTATTAACGCACTACTCACGCCACTAGTGCGAAATCAGATCGCACTAGTGATATGACTAGTGCGATCTGACTACATGTGACGATTGAAAGGCAATCAAACGCTCGAACGCCTGGAACGTCGCGCCGGTCATTAGTTTTGAAACTTTGAAGCTTAAACATTTGAGAAGGCGCCAAGTCGCTAAAGCGGGAAGGAAGGAAATATGTTATGCTCGTCGTGCTCTGAAGGCGAATCTGAGCTTAGAGCTTCGTCTAATTCTTCTGGTTCAGAAGATTATTACTATGAAACGGTGGAAGACTTTATATGCAAGACGAAAACCATCAACCCAAGAAAGGCGAAGCGTTCCGAACCGGAAGCAGAATCCAAAACGTCGGGATATGGGCCCAACAATACTGCGGAAAGCGTGACAAAGATCGGGGATCGGATGGACCCCGCCAACGAATGCAGGTGTGGGAGGCGCTGTCTGTCCCAATTCGAGTATCGTCCCGTGCAGGCGTACTTACGTGAGAAGTCTACGCTAAACGGTCGCCAGTTCAAGGAGAACATCGTCGCGGAGCTCACTCGTGCGCGTAGGTTCAAGCCCGGTTCGCAGAAGCTTGAAATAGAGATGTTCGACTCGCTGACGTTCCTGGGCAAGAAAGTCTGCAAGGATGCGTTTCGACGACTGCACTTTATTCCCGAAAGCACATGGTTCAAGTGGCACGCGCACGTGTGTGGGGGCGGCATGCTGGAGAGCACAAGGAAGAGGAATTTGACGCTGTACAACGACCCGACGAACCTGAACTGGACTTATTTCTTGGAGTACGCTGCTCACGAGCTGTTGCCGTTGGCGGGGCCACAACCTCAAAACGGCAAACTCCAAATGAATCCGATCCGACCAGCCGATTGTTATGCCGCATACAAGCTTATGCGTCGCGGCGTTTATCAGGTTAAAATCACGCAGTTTCGCAAGTATCTGCGCGAGTACCTCCGCGCGAAGCATATTACCATGCGCAAGCGGAAGGATTGTGCAGGTAAGTGCACGACATGCGAAATCTTGACGAAGCAGCGCCGTGCTGTAAAGGACTTGGAGGACCTGGAGGACTGGAAGACGCTTAACGACGCGCACCGGAGTGATTATCGAAATGAGAGAGCTCGGTACAATAACACCCGTGCTGATAGTGCCAACCAGTTCGGCATCAGTGACTCGTATTGTTTCGACGGGGCGGCAAACAACAACACCGTTTGTCCGCACTTCCCCGTGAAGGTCAAGGCGATGAGCGACAAAGCTGGAAGTTTCTTCCACCTTCATCTGCAAGCAGTCGTGATGCACGGCACGGTGTTGTGCATGTGTTTACTTATGCCATGGGTTCCTGGCAAAGACGTGAACATGTGCCTCACGACGCTCAATATTCTGCTACGGTATGTGGTGGAGAACACGGAGCGGCACTTTCGGCAAACATGCCACGTGCAAATGGACGGAGGGTCGGAAAACTGGAACCGGCATGTTTTCGCCTTCTTCTGCATCCTGGTTCACCACGGGCTGTACAAAGAGATCTACCAACACCGTCTGCCCGTAGGCCACTCCCACAACGACGTCGATGGCTTTTTCGGGTTGCTGAAGATGCTGTTGTGGGGTAAGACCGCGGATAAAAAAGGCCATTGGTTCATATCTTTGGAACAATGGATTGCCTTTCTCTTTGCCTGGACGATAACAACCATCAACAAGCACACGTACGTCGTCGGCTGCAACTTGGACTTCAAATCGTGGATCGACCCGCACTTGAACGAAGAGTTTGGTGGCCACGCTGGACGAGACCGCAAGGTGCATACTTGGTGCTTTTACGTCGCTCCGGACAAGCTCGTCCGAGCGAAGTACAAGTTTGGTGACAAGTTCAAGGAATGGCTACCAAGTGGCGTGGACGAGGACCCGAACCTTGGGCTGATTATTTGTACCAGTTATCCCGACGTCGACTCCGCCCCGGGCTATATGGACAACCCGGAATGGAAGCGCAAGGGGAAGGGAAACAAGGTATTGGACATGGAGCAAACAACGCGGAGCTGTCTGTTGGGACTCCGAGCCGCAACGCCAGATCTGGTGAGCCAACAACGACACGAGGAATTGAAAGCAACCTTCCCCTTGCCTTTGAAGGTGGAGGCCGTGCGAGAGCGACATCCCGAGCGATTACCTCCGAAGTGGGACCTTTCACTGCTGCTGACACGTGCGCATACCCGCGCATCTACAGTCAAATGCGATGGGATCTTGAAGACGCGGTATGCTAAGGCGGAGCAGTTCAATGTATGTTTCGACGGCGTGACGCATAAGAAACAAGTGGTGGAGAAAGAAGTCCTGAAAAATATTGACATCAACGAGGTTGTGGCTTTTATGCGCGAGGCCAAGTATTGTACTGAGCTGATTTCCAGAAGGTAAGACGACCGTTTACCAGCCTAGTGCGATCTCATTTATACCTTATTTATATTTATTTTGTCATTGTTGTCCTTCAAGTGTCTAAGCAAAGTCAGGTAGGTTTCTTGTTCTAGCTCCAGATCTTCCTACAACAAGGGCATTTTGCAATATCCGTGCAACTTGCCAAGTAGGCCTGGAAACAAGGGTGATGATACAGCACGTTTTTGCAGTCACATCCTACCCCTGAAACCCACGTTTCCGCGGGGAAAACTATTTCTAAGCAGACGACGCACTTGTTTCCTTCCTCTCTTTCCGAGTTGGTGGTGGTGGCGGCTTGCTCCTGTGTTGCGGGAGTCCTTTGATTCCCGGTAGAAGAAGTCGTCGCTTCGTCTTCAGGTGTCGCTGTTGTGGAGCTTTGCAGCCAAGGAAAAACCTGCCGCAAGATTGTAACCTCGTCGTCCGAGTCCGTTGTTCCTGGTGTGTTCGGAACGACGGTAGAAGAGGTCGTTCCTTGTTCTTGATTTTCGCTAAGAAAACCCTCACTCATCCAGGGAAAAACTTCCCTCAGGATTCTAGTCTCGTCGTCGTGAGAGTCCGTCATTGCGGTGTAAGAGTATGCGAAGATAATACGAAGTGTATAGAGAAGTTTCAAACTAGGGTTCGCTTACGCAGGTACGAGGATAAACACTTACACCGAGTGTTATCTGAGCGGAATGCTGAACTGCGGGGTCTTACGACCAAGACCAAGAAGTTGGAACGCCTGATCCAGCTTTTGAAGGCGGAAGATGCTGGTGAAGAAGCTCCCGCAGTTCGTGCAGAGGCAGAAGAAGCTGGTGAAGAAGCTCCCGCAGTTCGTGCAGAGGCAGGTGTGCGTGAAGCAAATGGAAAGAGGAGTCGGAGAGGAGGAGATCCACCTGCTGCTCGCAAGAGGTTTTCAGGCGCACAAAGGCAAAACAGGGCGCGCAGAACTTCACCCGCCTCCGAAGGCGACAGCGATGATACTGATATGGAGATGGATCTTGCCACTCGCAGTCGGAGTCGGCAGGTTGCAGCGCGCAAGAAGAAGCCTGGAAAGCAGCCAAAACAGCAGAAACAGCCCTGCCAGCAGCAGTGAGGGCACGGATGATGGCGACGATGAGCACTTCTCCGGTGTTGACGAGAGTCTATATGACCGTGGGATGCGTTTGGCATCGCAGAAGGAACACTTGGCAGCCGACTACCGGTTCGAGGACATGACTGTGGGCAGCTATGCCGTGACCGTTGCAGGCGGGGAAGCCAGCGACAAGTGTTGGTTCAACGTTATGCTCCCGGACGGCAGTAAGTCACTCCCACTCCATTTCGTGGAGGTGGTGGGGCAGCATGCCTCACGGAAGGAGATAACCTGGCAGTTCTGGTTGCCAGCACAGTCACGGAGAACGTTCGAGACGGTAGAACAACTCTGTGAGGCTGGAGCTTTCGTACGGGGTGCCCGCACCCTTCGCATGAAGTCTACATTTGACGTGAACGAGGTGTTGACATGCTGGGATGAGACCGCAAAATCTGGTGTTCAAGGCGGAATTCCAGGTTGTGAGGAGAAAGCTGAGCTTTTAAAAGCACTGCTTGAGAACTCTGAAGAGTAAATAAGTGCAGTCAAGAGTTCGTATGTGCATGCATGTACACATGTGGTTGTGCTTACACCCTAAATTGGTGTTACCACTTAGGGTTTCCCCTGCTAGAGGGCCATTTGCTCCAGAAATCTGCACGGAGATGCAAGTGCTTGATAGTTTATTTGTTCAAATATGTTTTATGGCAAACTACATTATAACATAGCACGTGACGGGTCCATTAGCAAGAACCTTTACATATGTTACCCGCCCTTTGTGAATACGCGTGTGATAAAGCATAGGGTTTGAGGGGGGTTTTGGCAAAATTGTGCTGAAATCGATGAAAATATCAAACATACGATAAACAGGTACATATTTTCCCTTTTTACTTCCATTTTATAACCTTTAATCTCGATCTAATACCATATGTGGATTTTTGGAACACTCCTCAATATGCCTAAGAGTCACGCGTAAGAATTCTGAAAACCCCGCCTCATACGATGAGAAAAACTTCCAAAATTATAACCACCCTATTTTTTGGGCATGATATGTTTAAAATAATGTAAAAAACATCAAAACAATGACCTTCAAAAAATCTTCCAATTTAGAGCGCATCTTCCAATTAAGAGCGATCGTCGTTAGAACCCTCCTCTGGGTCCGAGGATAGTGAGGTCAGCGTGCGCCCCAGCACAACGGTGCCGGACGGAGCAGGGGAGTCTGAGGAGCCGGGAGGGTTGGTTTCGGACAGCTCCGATTCCGGCTACAGTGACGTGGACGGGGCGTGTCATTTGCGGAAGGTAGGGGCGGTGGTCGAGGATATTAGGCCGAAGGGATTTGCAAGTACGGTTGACGAGGCCGGGGGTCATCCTGACCCTCTCAGCGTTTTCGCTAGCAAGCAGGATGCGAACGGGGCATTTGCATTGCTTCCGCCAGCGGTGCGTAGACAGGCGATAGAGGATCATGCAGCCGGGAAGCCACCCACCTGGCACGCTCAGGCGGCCGCGGCGCTCCAGCAGGGCCGAGGTCTGGTCGCGGAGCGTCGACCCCGAGCACGGCGTAAGCGAGTGCGTTGGCGTGACCAGGTCGCAGCAGTCGGTCAGCCTGGTGCTGAAGGTGGCCCCTCCACTGAGCAGCCGCCGGGACCAAAAGTCCCCACCGTTCCGAGCCCTCAGGAGCAGAAGTCGAGAGCCCCGGCACCAGTCGTTCCGCCAGTCACTACCCCGCCGCCAGCTCCACGGACCACAGACCAGCCGGCACCAGTCGTCCCGCCAGTCACTACCCTGCCGCCAGCTCCACGGACCACAGATCAGGCCTCCCCGGAACCGCCGGAGGACGAAATAGACGAGACAGTGTCGCCAGAGATCTGGCAGCAGCTTAGGGACCTGGAAAAGGAATTCGCGGATGTCATTTGCACAGAGCTGCCGGACTCGGTCCAGTCAAGGGAGTACAAGGCCGGCATCCGGCTCCGGCCAGATTGGAACGGGAACCCCTTGCACCGGCTTGGAGGATACAAGTTGTCGCAGGAGGAGTTGCGGCAACTCCGGCAACAGCTAGACGAACTCTTAGCCAAAGGGTACATACGACCCTCGGCCTCTCCGTGGGGCTGTCCCGTGTTTATGGGTCCATCCGTGGCGCGATCCACTATCCCCTTTTCCTTCAAGCCTTCCCTGGCTGACATTTCCTGATAGTGTGGTCGCCGGGACTGCGCATCCGGTACTACCAAGCAGCGTCCAGGAAGTAAGTGCACGCGTCAGCTAGCAGGCCGATGGCGACTGCCTTCTGAACTGCACTTCGCTCCGGGAAGTCTGGGGGGAAACCGCACCTGAACTGACGCTGCAGCCAGTTTAGCCGCTATGTGCTTTCTGACCTGCTCGTCCCGGTGCATCAGCTCATTGTCCTGCTGAAGTTCCCTATTTTCCCTATCCAACTCCTCCTGCACGAAGGCGTGGAAGTCCGCATGGCGCTCTGTTGCGGTAGAAGCCGGTTCCCTATCCTCCAACTCGTATCTGCGTTGCAATCGAGAGGCTCGAAGCGCCTTGTCTTCAGGAGACAGCCATGGTCTACGTTTCGGATTCAAGGCCTGTCGAGCCCTGCTTCTATTCAATGGACAATCATTGCTGACGAATTTCGGATAAGATTCAGTCTTAAAGTAATTAGTTCTGAAGTCATCAGTCATCAAGTCATCTAGTGACCAAGAATGACCCATCCATGGTAAATGACATGTGACCAAGTCATCAGTCATCAGTCATCAAAACACATAAGAAATGTTTGAAGTCATATGAAATCAATGTCACATAGTGACCAAGTATGACCCGTCCATGGTAACTGCCACATTGTAAAATAGAACAATGATATATGTCGAAATATAAAAATCCAAACCCACCCACCCAACAAAATATATTGGGGTGGGGTAGGCATAATAAATACTTAGAATGTGGTGTACAAAATCAATATCTGATGAAAGTATTTATCATCGAGTGCACTTATAAGTGCCCATATAAAACTAAAGTTCCGCCCTCGCGGTTCAAACATGCTCTCAATCGTACTAAAGACGATGGTAAGAAGGATATGAGGATTAGTCAAGTCACGAATCAATGGCTACTACCCAAATTCATGGTCCTACCACAAGGACCAATGGGCAATTGCGGTTTCGATCACTAAATCGACTATTTGAGGCACAGGTAACATTTGCACATGATATTTATGAGTTAAATGAATTTCATTTCTTATAGCGGCGGCCCCCATGAGACCTTAGGTGTGTGGTTGAACGACACGCTTTAGGGGTGTAATTTCACCAAAAGCTTGAAGAAAATGGTGGTCCTACCACAAGGACCACCGTTATTTTGAGTATTAGGAGTCACATGCGGGGCTCACGGTGATGCTCATGGTTATACATCTTGAGTTTATGACCAAATAAGATAACTGAATCGGTTACTTCGCACCCTCATCATCATTTCCGCTCTATTTCAGCATGGCGCATGTTCAACACAATGCAAATTCCGAATTTAGTGAATTTCGGACTTTAGAAATTGGCATTCATCCATTCTAAAATGTACACGCCAGTCGAAAAATAAGATATTTGGATGATGTTAGACTTTCAGAAATTCGCAATACATATATACTTGAAGATTTAATGTGCCGCACACACCAACCTTGCGATATATGCCCTCTAGCAAGCAATTATGATGGCTGGCTGGTCAGCTCGCGTGACCACTGTTTTAGGGGGAAACCAACGAGCCAATATATTAGAGGGGAAGCCAACGAGCCAACGAGCCAATATATGCATTCCAACCGGGCCTACCGCCCAAATATGATTGGGACATATGTATAGGTTCAATTTGATGGTATCCGCGCAGGTGTAGTGTTGATATATGATTGGTAAAGAATTATTGAAGATGAGTCACTAATTTGCCACATTTTGAATGTTCCAAAAAATCCGTTTTGAAAATTTTGAGTGTTGAGGTTTGAAATGCGTTCGTCATGGATATATGGGATGGATATAGGCCAAACCAGCGTTCAAATAAATTAATATAGGACCTATATATACCACCTTTCATTGGTTAGACACCACAAATCACGGGAGATGGCCAATTAAATTATCGGAACAATGGTCCTCGTGGTAGGACCAAATCGTCGATTTGGTCCTACCACAAGGACTGCGGGGCAGTAGCCATCAAGAGACTCATAATCATTTAAAAGACTTAACCCTTGCCTTAACAATTCTAAATTTGCGTAATAAAATAAGTAAAGAAAATCGCAAATCGGCAAGTAGCTAGTATCGAAAACATCCTAAAACAAATAAATCGGAATCAGCTAAAAGCGAATATGACAGTATATGTTTTTTGTATACTCTCTGCCACACCGTGTGTAAGAGATCACAATGTGTAATACAGAGGCACCCACTAAAACAGCAGGCCCTGGAAGACTTCAGGACGGTATCAACCACCGCGAAGGGAAGAAAACTATATAATATTCCGATCAGATGCAGGATTGATTATGTCTCTTACAATCTCAAGATAAGTGAAAAGTGGGCACACCTCAAACCTTATTATGTCATGCGCTCAAATCTTGACGCAGAACAAGCAGTAGCCGATAAGCCCAATCCAATATTATATCATATATTAAAGCATGCACACTGACCAGCACTTGGGACACTGGTGGTACGCTTCATTTCCACAAATGTGACCAAAAGCCAGTCTCAAAAGCATGACATATGGGCACACTTCAAAGTATCCTCAAATCACACTCACAAATCATACCCATCAAAGTTAACTGAACAACGGTAGCGGACAAAAGATGTTGCAGCATGCCGTAAAGAAAGAAAGAAAGAAAGAACAAAAGAAAAAAACTGAGAAAAGGGGAATATATATATAAAGTGAAAAGAAAAGGAAAGAGACAAAAGATATAAAATATTAAAAAAAAACAGATGATAATGAAAACTAGAAAATGTAAAAGAAATACTGCCAAAATATACCCAAAAAGAAAATTACGACATCATGCTACAGAGTTGTCCAAGCTACATGCCAAAGTAAGTAAATGTATATCTGTTCAGAACTTGGGATCCTGAATGTACGCTTACAAAACTCCGAGGAATTTGCGTACTGAGTGCCACAAAATGTGCCCAATATTAAAAGGAGTTTTGCCCTCACGGTCCAGATATACCTTCTAATATGAAGATGCCGACAGGAAACGGACCAATAAAATAAATAAAGGAGGGCAAAAAAATGTCATAAACTATGAGACTCACTGTCATCAATTATGGGAAAACGGAACGGTTTTGGAAATAATAACGTTCACCACGCCCATCTAAGTTAAAGTATCATTCAATCGACAATCATTGCTGTAGATTATCTTATATCGAAGTACATCACAAACACACAAACGCACGCGCACCCACCCACACAACGCACACGCCCGGCAGTATCATAACACGTGTTGTGCATGCACATCGATGCTTGATCGGCTAATGAAAGTGGTCGGGGTCCCATCATCAAGTTCGTGATGGTCCGGGTTCAATCCCCAGCGTCCTGCGTAAATGAAGTGTGCGTTCCCGTTATGATGGCTACACACACACATGTCATCATCCTCATCATCAGCGACGACATCATTATCATCATCATCACCGCGCGGAAGTGGAGGCGATGATATTAGTGGGGCGCGCGTCATACATACATATATACAGAGTATACAAAAATAAATAAATGCATAAAAATAAATAAATGCATACATACATACATGCATACACTATACCTTCATACATACATACATGCATGCATACATACATACACACACACACACACATACACATACATACATGCATGCATGCATACACACAGTCATGCATACACACATGCATGCATGCATACACACACACACACACACACACATGCATGCATGCATACATACACACACACACACACACATACATGCATACATACAATACATGCCATCGGATGCCTCTGTTGCTTGGCACATATCGCACAATGCGTGGTGGTAAGCCAGAGTGAATACTATATATACATGCATACATGCATACATGCATACATGCATACATACATACACACATACACGCACGCACACACATCACATGGCCGATGCTTTATTATCGCCGATGCTTCGATGCGCGCGCACACACGCACACATACATGATATATATAAAGTCAGCGCGTCACTTCCAGCATACCTACATGCATACATACCTACGCTATACATACATACCTACATATAGGAGTAGCTCTGCCTCGAGGCGCACGTGGAGCTAGAGTATCGGAGGAAGTGGAGGGGATGCGTGTGGGGTATGTGGTATCAAGCTTGTGCTATAAGTGCTGTATATAATGTATAATTTTCATCACGTGTGGATATGAAGTTTATCATTTTTATCGGTGGCAGGTGCCAGATTATTTGTATGCATTGGGCTGGTGTGATGGCCTCCACTGCGAGGGTATGCAGCATTCCGCTCACATAATAAATATATAATTTACTTCAGGCTTGGGCGGACAAAGACAAGTATGACATCCGTGATATAGTAGTAGCAATTGTTGTGGACATTGATGACCGTCATACATACATACATACATACATACATACATGCATACATGCATACATACCCACACACATACACACATACACCCTGAGCACACGCACGCACACACATCACATGCTGGACTTTAGGTTCAGGGTTATTATTATGGGCTCTGATAGCCCCTAGCCTGACCCGTCTCTGATCGGAACCGTGACTCCGCTAGTAGCTAGGATGACAGTACAGTAGTACTGTACTGTCAGTCATCACTTCGTATTATCCGGGTTTCCGAGATGCATGATAAAAGCACTCGGCCGGACTGATTATGGGAGCTTAGCCAGTTTGTTTTACCCGAGCGGAACACCTGTTCTCGCAGGTTATGCGCGTCACCACTTCCCTAGTAATTCTGATGGCACAGCGCCGAGCTGTTGCCATGATTGGCTAAGTTTTGACACAGAGATGGGGTGGGCGCCCCCTTAGACAGTAGCTTTCTCTCCGCAGTATGGCCTACTTTTGAAGTGGAGATCAGTTTTTCGGCATTTATTCGGCAGAGTATCGTCGCTGAGTATGGTTACATTTTACGTTCCGTTTGATCAGCGGGCAGGACACTCCGCGTTTTGTGGGTCGCTCCCACGGTTAGCCACTTGGCTCATGACCTGCTTGATTGTGCTATTGCTTGCTGAGGCTCCTGCAGGAAATGGCCGCTGCGAGATTGTCCATTACTGTCGCACCGCTAGCCCGCAATCCCATCTCACCGTCATTTTAAAAATGGACACAACGCCTAGACCACGTACACGCGCTAGGGCGCGTAAATTAGCGACTATTTTCGATGATGTTGGGGCATTGAATTCGGCTACCCCTACAACGCCGCATTTGGCTTCGGCTGACGAATCGGCTGCGGCTGCAACGCTCGTTCAGCGATTACGAAAGGATTCTTTCGATGTTCAATGTGCGAAGACAGCAGCCACTAAAGTTCTGGGAGACAAAACAGCAAAATTTCATGGCAATGAATCGTCGGCTTCGGACATTTTTTCGCAGCTGGTTTCCGAGATTCAGCAGCTTTTCACGCTGCAGTCGCAGGCACTTGCACCCCTGTTTGAGCTGTCTGCTGCCGATGTCCCTGTCATGACTGCTGCAAATGAGCTGTTGTATTCTGTGCTGTTGCTGCTGACTGCGCCAGGGTCTCCTGCCCGTAATTGGGTGGAGGCTTCTGGGGCCGATGTTCCTGCTGACGGCAAACGTGCCACCCTCGAGGTGGTGCGTATGCTCGCTGATGATTCGACTCCGTTCGAGTCTCTGACTGAGCTGCTTGACGTGAGAATTTCAGATGAAAGTGACCCTGACTCTGGCATTCGTCTTTTTAACAGTTGTCTTCGGGATGCGCAGCGTCTGCAGACGCTGCCCGAAGACGCTGTTAAAAGGCAATTCCTCTCTGCCCTGTCTGGACCGGCTTACGCCACGCTGGTTGACTCGTTTGCTCGAGCTGACCAGCGTGCGGCTGTGAGTCTGCTCACCCTGCAGGCGCGCGTGCGCGAGCAGTACCGCTGCGGGCGGCTCTCGGGCAAGCGCACTGCGGGGCGCCCCATGTCCGTAGCATCTTGCACCACTGACACTGGCCTGGCTTCGGCCATCGAGCGGCTCAGTTCTCAGTTGGTCAAGTTGCAGCGGGATGTGGATTCCCTTAAGAAGGGTGGCTCCAAGCCACCTCATGGGAAACACACTCCGCGCGGCTTCCACCGACCTGGAGTGCAACCGCTTGCTCATTCCGCCTCTTCGGAGGTGGCTTTTGACAAGCGGTCTGGCACCTTTGTCCCAACGTGCAGGCACGAGAAGTGCCGCGCCGTTGGGTCAAAGCATTGGCTGAGTGAGTGTCCTCACAAGGACACTCACCCGATGTCCATTTCGGCGTCCTACTGCCAAGCCGTCGAGTCTTATGACTCCGACGTGCTTGCCCTTCGTTTTCAGCGGTACTATGACGCTGGGGATGAGGGGTCCATGGAGCACTTGTGTGCTCTCGTGGGGCAACCTGAAATCTGTGAGCTGTCTGCGCATTCCTTTGCTCCAGAGCCTACGGCTCTGCAGCAGTTCAAGGATGCTGCTGCCTCTGCTGAGTCTGCACCTGCTGAGCATCTTTCCATTGGCCGTGTTGCATTTGCTGAGGTCAGCGGTCCGCTTGCTGGTGGTGTCGCTGAGCCGACCGCCAGCAAGCAGCTGCTGCCGAAGGCCTCTGCACCCGTGCATGGTGAGCCGATTGACTTGCACGAGGTCAGCAGTGCCGCCTTCGTGCCGCCGTCTGCCTCTCTGGCTCTCGGCCCGATGGCTTCTGCTGACGATTCATTCAAAACATTCAACACTGTCCACCCTGACTGGCTTGACATTGACCCTGAGCCTGTTGAAGTGTGTGACTCCGATGACGATGGAGAGGGCTCCAACTACCCTCCTGATGTCTGCCTGACTGAAGTTGAAGGGGGTGCACCGCCGGCGGCTGCAGCGTTTCGGCGGTTCGGAGTCCCCAGGGGCTCCAGGCCATTTGGCTTCGGTGAATTTGCTCTCACTCTCTTCATGGTGGCTACGTTTCTGTTCAGTGCTACGGCGATGCCGACACTCGTGGTCGGCGGTGGTGTCAGGGGCCTGGTTGAGCCCGGAGTCACCTACGGCTACGGTGCGGTTCATCCCGGTGGTGCATTACTGGATTCCTTTTGCCCGTCCGTGATTACTACTGGTTCGTCAATGCCGCCGCGGGATGTGGAACCGTTCTTTTCTCAATCGACCTCAGCGGCTCTGCAATTTGAGACTCTTGCCACTCCACTCCGGGATCCGCCTGACCCACTTGGGTCTGGTGGTGTCAACACTTATGATGTTTCATCTCGACTTACTTCGGATGCTTTCCTGCCTTGGAATCCGTCTGCTGAACTCGGCTCTGCCGACCAGCTTTGCAGTGGCTAGAGTCTGCTAATTTCAAATCCTGGTGGTGTGATTAGCCTTAGCCGCAGTGGTGGGTTGTGCCGGGACAAGTCCCCGGGCACCCAGCTTAAAGTATATCTGTTTCCAGTAGAATGCTGTTTGTTATCTGTTTAATTAGCTCCGCTTGCCTAGCCCTATTAGCTACGGTCACAGCTCCGGGTGGTGTGCTGGACTTTAGGTTCAGGGTTATTATTATGGGCTCTGATAGCCCCTAGCCTGACCCGTCTCTGATCGGAACCGTGACTCCGCTAGTAGCTAGGATGACAGTACAGTAGTACTGTACTGTCAGTCATTACATCGTATTATCCGGGTTTCCGAGATGCATGATAAAAGCACTCGGCCGGACTGATTATGGGAGCTTAGCCAGTTTGTTTTACCCGAGCGGAACACCTGTTCTCGCATCACATGGCCGATGCTTTATTATCGCCGATGCTTCGATGCGCGCGCGCACACACACATACATGATATATATAAAGTCAGCGCGTCACTTCCAGCATACCTACATGATTACATACCTACGCTATACATACATACCTACATATAGGAGTAGCTCTGCCTCGAGGCGCACGTGGAGCTAGAGTATTGGGGGAAGTGGAGGGAATGATGCGTGTGGGGTATGTGGTATCAAGCTTGTGTTATAAGTGTTGTATATAATGTACAATTATTCATCACGTGTGGATATGAAGTTGATCTTATTTTTTGGGTGGCAGGTGCCACATCATTAGTATGCATTGGGTTGGTGTGTTGGCCTCCAGTGCGGGGGTCGAGCGTGCCTGTTCCATAATGGTTATTGGCATGCATTTCGATTTGAGGAAGAAGTTATACAAGTGGACGATGGAGCACTTGCTAATGGCTACGACACTGAATAGTGTATTAGTGTTAGAAAATATAAATATAGAGTATATTTTGTGGATAGAGAACTTTGTTACTTGTGTGTTGTGGAAGGCGCTGAGGGTTGAGGTTGAAACTCATATTGATGTAACAATATACCGGTATATTGGTTTATGTATTTCAATGTCATTATTGATTGATTGCCACCCTTAACATATCAGGATCAATTGGTATATCAGATAAGATATCTAAATCGATCAATTCAGCTTCTAGATATATCAAAATATATTCATGTAACTTGAACCTATTGGCAACAATTAATCACTATGAATTATCAAACTTATCGGAATCGATCGATAAGTCCGCTCACAACCGATACCATACCTTGGTATATTTCAATCATGATAGCAGCAACAGTGGTTACTTCATCCCATGCAATTGGTATGTTCGATTGATAACACGCCGACGTGACTCAATTTAATGTATGTATGTTATTGTTTTTTGTTGAGATTATGTGGTCACAACAGGTTTCGTCAATCTTATCTATTGTATTACTACGTGACTTTTAGAACCTTGTGATTACATTGCAAGAGATGTCTGGGGCGAAGTCCTCCAAGTGCATGGGGCAATGTGCTCATTTTCCGATTTAAAAGGGACCCACCCACCCACCTACACACACATACACACACATACACACACACACGCATTCCCCCACTCCCACTTGAATGATCGAATCGAAATAAACTACGCCCCCCCCCTCCCCTAGATAGGGCTTTTATAACTTCCAAAATTCAAGATTCAATTGACTTTTATTCAGCAATTATTTTATATACTCGTGCGGACACCAATGGACACCAATACGATATCCTATATACCAACGGAGTTGGGGCAACCCCGTAGGCGCAACCCCCTTCCTCCCCTCCCTCCCTCATCACGCGCCCCCCAGGTCGCCCCTCCATACCCCCCTCTCTCATCGCGCGTGCTCCACGGTCGCTCACCATCTAGCCCCGAGCGCCTTATTTGTCGCCCCCCCACGGGCTAAATATATACTCGCTTCCCCCTTCACGTCGCGCCGGCTTCTCCGGCACTCCGCTCGGGCTCGCTCCGGCAGACTAAGGCATTCATACGATGCGTGTTCATCGGCATCGCGTGGTGCATGTCCCTTTGTGGGAGATTTGGGGGCTCCCCTTTACCCCCCTTCCCACAATGTGTGGGGGGGACCTAGGGTTGCGCCGCAGGCTTTGAATCGTGCTGTCCAAAAAGATCGACGCCTAGTGGAGATCGCATATTTGTGATCGACAGCGCCTAGTAGTCAATCAGCAGCAGCAGCAGCAGCAGCAGCAAAGCTCGAATCCCAACGGGCGACGCAGTCGATTTTTCGATCTCACGATCGCCAGACGCTAACGATGACAGTGCCAATGCATTCGCGTATATTTACCGCGACGCCATCGCCACCCACGCGTTATGGCATGGCATGCTGGGAAGTAAAAAGCGAAACACTGTCGCGCACATGATCCTGCGGTCAGATGATGTAATGGCGATATCCATGTTAACATCGCATGGTAATTAATCGTGCTGTCCAAAAAGATCGACGCCTAGTGGAGATCGCATATTTTGTGATCGACAGCGCCTAGTACTTACTTACTAGCAGCAGCAGCAGCAGCAAAGCGCGAATCCCAACGGGCGACACAGACGAACTTCCGATCTCACGATCGCCAGACGCTAACGATGACAGTGCCACTGCAGTCGCGTACATTTATCGCGACGCCACCCTCGCGTTATGGCATGGCATATTGGGATGCAAAAAGCGAAGTATTGTCGCGCACATGATCCTACGGTCAGATGGCCTAGTGGAGATCTCCTTTTGAGATCGATCCGCCTAGTACTTCGAACGGAAGGCTTTGCCTGGCGTGGGGAAACTCGGGACATTTGCTCAGGAAAACTTTGCTTGTGCATGTATACTGTAAAGGAAGTATTTCGCTATGCTGACAAATGCCGACCAAATGTATATCAAGTAAGTAGGATAATTCCCGCATCTCTGAATGGGGCCCTACGTGCTGAGGCTTTACTGCGTCACGTCAGACTGTAAAACTACCGCGAGCAAACGTATCATGTGCATCGAGTACTTGATAATGGAACGCCCCACCTTCCTACTGCCTTACTGAGCCTGGAAATGATGAATGGGTTTACTAGAGAAAAAGTGGTCAATTCCCTTTCCACGCCACCTTCTGTTTCCTTACTTTGCGGCCACCTTGGTAGAGGTCAGGTTGACCTACGTCTTAGCATGCGTGTATCCGAAAACTCCCCAAGTGCATAAGAGCGTAAAGACGAGTATATCGCCACTTTGAATTTTATACTGTATTTTTGCTAACATCCTACTCACAGTCACAGATCCAGGACTTCTCTTTCAGCCAAGGTCGCCGCAACTATCCCTTTATTTGGGCTGCGTGCTTTGCGCAGGTCTTTGTGGCACTTTTTATTTTCCCACGAATCAACGGTGAGTAATATCGCTTTATTTTCATCCCGGTTCGTTCGTTTAGTGTCAACCCCGTTCTCTATTTTCGTCATTAACCTTGCCTGCTCTTCACTTTAGCTGCAGTGCTCGAGAAGCAATACTGCTTTCCCCGACCTCACTTTTTGAGTTTTGATATCAGTAGCGGAATTTCTCCGCTTTCCAGCGTACTTTACGACCAGCTTTTTATACCGCGGGTCTCGTAACGGCGTCGAGAGCTTACTTGTGGACTCGTTGAACCGCTGGTTTCGAGTGCCGATATCTCGCCCGGGTATGATCGGTAATGTTCAGACGGGATAGCGTGAAGGTGTCGGGGCGGGTATTTGCTGGACCCAAAGGGGGTAGTGCCGTGGATGTGAAGGCGCCGGGGGGTGTGGGGACTGGTTGCTGGCCAAACGGAGGGTGGTAAATTGGACATAAAGGTGTGAGTTGCGTTGCATATTTAGGGTGCTGGGAGGGTGGTGGAACTTCATGGGTCGGTGGGCTGCCTATTAACTTATTACGTGGTTTCTGGCGTGTCCCGCCTCGATGGGCTGCCTTCTTATTTAATACTTGGCATCTGTGAAAATTCGTTCTGAGAACTCCGACACCCCGCCTTGGTGGGTGCTCCTGAAAATCACCCATTCCAACGACCTCCGCCGTATTCACGTCCACTGCACCGCCCTCCACCCAGCACACTCCTCATGTTGTGTCACGGCTCCATGCTCTTCCTGCATGCTTCTCTCATCCACTGGGGTGATGTTTGGTTGGTGTGCCTCTTGCTGTGCGGTGTCTGTAAGTATGTGTGTGTGTGAAATGCGGATTGCTGTGAACGGGGACGGCCGCCGGGTGGAAGTGGGTTTTGGGAGGCGGTTATCCCTGTGGTGCCATTCTGGCGGGCACTGCCTTTTGGAGAGCTCGGTAGATTCGTCTGTCGTGCTGCGAGGAGAGGCAGAAGGTGGTGATGTACACCTTCTGTGTTTTCCCTTGAATTTTGTGGGGAGCACTTAGGTGCCCGCATGTTTCCTTTTTTTGACATGGGGTGTCCATGCTGTGTGGCGTGACTGCATTCATGACATAACCATGGACCAACAGGTTCCATCCATCGACTGTGAGCCACTGGGGGGCATGCCAGCAGGGTCCGCTTACTCCGTTACCCAGAGACCAACTATTGTTGGGCGATGATCGGTCACATCGTATCATCTTTCCATGCTGCTAAGCATCTGGGTTAAGAATATGTATGAGTTGGTGGTATCTTGTCACGGCCCCGCCCTGCTCCTGTTTTGCTTCTCACATCCACTGGGATGATGGTGGGCTGGCTTTTGTCGGCCGATCTCACGCCGTTCAGTGTGTGTGTGAATAGATTTGGACTTCCTTTGGTGACGACCTTAAACAAGAGGTATCAGCATCAGAGAAAGCTGCCGTCGTACCCTGCTCAGAGGATCAAACCGTTTCACACACTGTTAGTGGCTGGCCGACATTTACCAACAGCCACCAGTGGAAGTACTAGCCTCGGGCACCCTAAGTCCCATGCGGTTCCAGCTCGCCCAGATTCACTTAGATATCCGAGAGTGTGTCCGGGTGATGCCCCTGCCAGGCCGGCAGGAGACGCCTGAGGGAAGGGCACCCTGCTATGGGCGTGTGTGTGAGTGTGAATGGATTTGGACTTCCTTTGGTGACGAATCTCAAAAAAGAGGTATCGGCATCAGAGAAAGCTGCCGTCGTACCCTGCTCAGAGGATCAAACCGTTTCACTTGGACTTCCTTTCTTGACGAATCTCAAACAAGAGGTATCGGCATCAGAAAGCTGCCGTCGTACCCTGCTCAGAGGATCAAACCGTTTCACTTGGACTTCCTTTCTTGACGAATCTCAAACAAGATGTATCGGCATCAGAGAAAGCTGCCGTCGTACCTTGCTCAGAGGATCAAACCATTTCACACACCGTTAGTGGCTGGCCGACATTCACCAGCCACCACCGCTGGAAGTACTAGCCTCGGGCACCCTAAGTTTCATGCGGTTCCAGCTCGCCTAGACTCACTTATATATCCGAGAGTCCGGGTGATGCCCCTGCCAGGCCGGCAGGAGACGCCTGAGGAGGAAGAGCACCCCTAGTCTCGCCAGTGCACGTGGCCTTCCCATGATGTGTCACGCGTCCGCCGGGTGCTGACTATCCCCCAGTCTGCCTGTGATCAAAAGCCGCGCCACCTCCCAGCAACCCCCTCCTTCCCTCATCCATCCCCCCATGTCCAAGGATCGCCAACCTCTCCATCACCTCCGCCACCCCGCCCAAATCACGTTCCCTCTCCTGCGTGCAAACCACACGTTCCAAGCTCGGCGACAGGGCCTCATCCATTTCCGCTAGGATGTCATCCACACTCAGGTTTTGAGTCGAGGCTGCTTGGTTGCCTAGGCCTGCACCCCCTGAGGCCCCCTCACCTTGGGCACACAAGATGCCTGGGCCCTGTGTCGGAGCTTCCAAAAGGCTACCCACCGGCTCCCCCTGATCACACCTGGCCTCGCCATCCTCCCACTGGCTCGTTCATCCTGCCAGATGCCGTGAATACTCTCTAAGAGACGTGACGCCATCACTTGCTCGCTTGCCACCTCCAAAGCCTGCTCTTACCGCTCGGACTCCCCGCCAAATCTCAGGCCACCATTCCGAGTGCCTCCCCAAAATCGTTCCCTCAATTCAACCCACCTGCAAGCCGCCCGCCATCCGCCCGTGCCTGTCTGAGAGCTGCCTGCCTGCCAAGACACGCCTGCCTGCAATGGGAATGAGTCGGGTCTGGCACCCCCACCCATGCCCCGAACCTGAACCCCTCGCCGTGTTCACCTTCCCCAGCCTCCACGAGCCAGCACACCCTCCCTCCATCTCATGGAACAACCAAGTGGAACCTCCCCCTCCTCATCCTCCCCCATGCCCTTGCCTTCATCCATCTCCTCCTGCTCCGCCACGTCCTCTTCTCTGTATCGCCGTCCGCCTGTTGTATCATCGATAGGAACTCGACCGCCGCAGGCCCAAGCCCACTGTACATCTCCTCGCCAAAAGGTATCAGCTGATGTGGGCGCACCCTCCCATAAGTAGCCACCTTGCTCTCCTCCACTTTCTTCGCTGCCGCCCCCGGGGCCATCATAGCTGCCCCAAAGCGAGCCTCCGCCATTGGCCATGGCCACATAAAAAATGACATGCCGGCCAGGACCCTCCGCGTCCAACACCGTAACATCAGGACATTGATTCGGCAAGCATGTGAGGTAGCCCGCGAAATCATCGTCCAGTGCTGATGCCAATGGGAAAGCAAACTTGGCCACATCGAAGAGCACCCGCTGAAGCTTGTGATGTATGAAAGCGTACCAGTTCCCCCCTCCAGCCCCAACTCCTCCCCTGCACGCCAACAAGTGCGCCCCAGTGGGGACGAGCCCACCGCCGCAATCAGGGCACTCACCCATTCGGCCAAGGAGAGGCTGCTCAGCATGAAGCACATGGCGCACTGCCCCCGGATACTCAGCTGAGCTGAGTTCCAAGGCCCGACAGCGAGGGATGCCCCTGAAGAATTCCGGCCCAATGCTGTTGAAGGTCACCAAAAAGAGCCAAGGAAGCCGCGGTTCCCCCACATGCTCAGCCAGCTGGAGCCAATCTGTGGGGTGGGGGACAACAGCATACGCCCGCTGGGCATGCTTTTGTGATCTGCTGTAATCCCTCAACTTCTTGACGTCGTCCTCCTGTGTGTGTTTATCCTTGGACTGACTCCTTTGGCATCCCGTAACCACAGAAGATCAGCTGCACTATGTACCCACGCCGGGGATCAAATGGATAATTATAAACACACACTTCGGAACACTCATCCAGAATTTCCGGAGCTCTGTCGTGAAGAATGGGACCCCCTAAGCCTTGCACAGCCATTAGAGCGCCTCTGCAACCGCCCCGCTCGCGCACTGTTACTTTGCCATTGGCGCCCATTCATATCCACCCTCTGAGTCGCGCTAGCCATGCTCCCACCATGAATCCTGCGCTCCGCAACACCACCTTGCTCCCTGCCAATCCCAAAGCCTGGCCTCGGGGCATCTTGCCCACCCATCAAATGTGTCATGTTCCCAAGCGCAATCCCCAGGGGCTGAGAGTGAAAAACCACATTGTTTCCGCCCGACCTAGCGCGCCCACTGCCAAACTGCATCTGCAACCCCCTCGCACCACTCCCACCCCAAAGCTCTTGCGCCGGAAACTCTGCCAAATGTCTGCGAATCTGACCAATGCGCTCCACACTTGCACCGCCACTGTTGTTCTGCGCTGTTCCTACTTGGGGTCCCATCCCCCGACATGCCTGTGCGTCCCAAGCCCTCCCGGTGGCCGATAGTTCACCATCCGGTCTTCGCGCGTGTGTGTGTGTGTGTGCTCCATCGACCGGGAGCCACTGGGGGGCATGCCAGCAGGGTCCTCTTACTCCGTAACCCAGAGACCAACAGTTGTTTGGCGACGATCGGTCACATCGTATCATCTTTCCATGCTGCTTTGCATTTGGGTTGGGAATATGTATGCGTTTGCGGTATCTTGTCACGGCCCCGCCCTGCTCTTGATTTGCTTTTCACATCCACTGGGATGATGGTGGGCTGGCTTTTGTTGGCCGATCTCATGCCGTTCAGTGTGTGAATGGATTTGGACTTCCTTTGGTGACGAATCTCAAACAGGAGGAATCAGCATCAGAGAAAAGTGCTATCGTACCCTGCCTGTGTGTGCTTATCCTTGGACCGACTCCTTTGGCAACCCTTAGCCGAATCCCGTATGTGCATGCCAGAAATGTATATTTTCTTTGCTTCTAAATGCGTATTTGCTTTGCCACCCTGTTCGGGTGGTTGCAACTCAGACCGCCTTGGCCAAGCATTCTGTGGGTGCGCCGCAATGTCGTGGTTGGGATCCGAGGCACCTTCGCGTTTGTCGGATTTGAGGGGCCCTCATGCACATGCCGTAATTGTTCATGACAACTCAAGCACCATTTTCAACTTCTCCGGATGCCATGCAGGTGCCAATGCTGGCTGTCCTTCGAGTTGGGAATTTGAAAGCGATGTGAGGTGCAAAAGCGAGGCGAGCGAAGGCGAAGAGGTTCAAAGATATGAATTTAAGATTTACAAAGATTTACAGTAAGAAATAAATGCCGCTTTAACCCGACATGCGTGCTGTACGCACGATGACGCTTGCCATCTCATGACGCTGTGATGTACGCACGATGATGCTTGTCATCTTATGATGCTGTGATGTACGCACGATGACGCTTGCCATCTCATGGCCATCTCATGACGCACGACGACGTTGTGATGTACGCAACGCAACTGCAGGCATCTCACGATGCGGTCTATACATGTGGTTTGAAACCTCTGGCAAATCCAAGATGGGTTTGAATTTGCCACGTGGCTACGTGCTGATGGCGCAGGACTGATGACTGGTCACAATCTGCAGCGGATGCCCTCGCCGGTTGCGCATTGTATGCAGTTGAGGGCTGCTGCCTCTTAATAGATAGCGAACAATGGAATGGAAACTATCATTACATGAACGTTTATTTCAGATTAAGCTCGGTGGCAACAAGAAGCGACTGTTGCGGAGATCACCGAGCTTCTACTTGCACAGCAGATGAAGGTGAGAGCACCAACTGCAACACAGAGGTCAAGCGAATAAGGCGGCGTGTTGGCAGATGAGGCGGTTTGTGGCAGCCAAGAGGGGCGCTGCGCTGGTGGATGAGGCGGTTTGTGGCAGCCAAGAGG
>LGRX02035049.1:0-18841 GCA_001247695.2 Cymbomonas tetramitiformis | reverse complement strand
CTGCCTTGGGGAGCTGGCGTTGCAGCCAGAGTGCGGCGCCGCTCACTGCCTTGGGGAGCTGGCGATGCAGCCAGAGTGCGGCGCCGCGCTCTGCCTTGGGGAGCTGGCGATGCAGCCAGAGTGCGGCGCTGCTCACTGCCTTGGGGAGCTGGCGATGCAGCCAGAGTGCGGCGCCGCGCTCTGCCTTGGGGAGCTGGCGATGCAGCCAGAGTGCGGCGCCGCTCACTGCCTTGGGGAGCTGGCGATGCAGCCAGAGTGCGGCTCCGCTCACTGCCTTGGGGAGCTGGCGTTGCAGCCAGAGTGCGGCGCCGCTCACTGCCTTGGGGAGCTGGCGATGCAGCCAGAGTGCGGCGCCGCGCTCTGCCTTGGGGAGCTGGCGATGCAGCCAGAGTGCGGCGCTGCTCACTGCCTTGGGGAGCTGGCGATGCAGCCAGAGTGCGGCGCCGCGCTCTGCCTTGGGGAGCTGGCGATGCAGCCAGAGTGCGGCGCCGCGCACTGCCTTGGGGAGCTGGCGATGCAGCCAGAGTGCGGCGCCGCGCTCTGCCTTGGGGAGCTGGCGATGCAGCCAGAGTGCGGCGCCGCTCACTGCCTTGGGGAGCTGGCGATGCAGCCAGAGTGCGGCGCCGCTCTCTGCCTTGGGGAGCTGGCGATGCAGCCAGAGTGCGGCGCCACTCACTGCCTTGGGGAGCTGGCGATGCAGCCAGAGTGCGGCGCCGCGCTCTGCCTTGGGGAGCTGGCGTTGCAGCCAGAGTGCGGCGCCGCTCACTGCCTTGGGGAGCTGGCGATGCAGCCAGAGTGCGGCGCCGCGCACTGCCTTGGGGAGCTGGCGATGCAGCCAGAGTGCGGCGCCGCGCTCTGCCTTGGGGAGCTGGCGATGCAGCCAGAGTGCGGCGCCGCTCACTGCCTTGGGGAGCTGGCGATGCAGCCAGAGTGCGGCGCCGCTCTCTGCCTTGGGGAGCTGGCGATGCAGCCAGAGTGCGGCGCCACTCACTGCCTTGGGGAGCTGGCGATGCAGCCAGAGTGCGGCGCCGCGCTCTGCCTTGGGGAGCTGGCGTTGCAGCCAGAGTGCGGCGCCGCTCACTGCCTTGGGGAGCTGGCGATGCAGCCAGAGTGCGGCGCCGCGCACTGCCTTGGGGAGCTGGCGATGCAGCCAGAGTGCGGCGCCGCTCACTGCCTTGGGGAGCTGGCGTTGCAGCCACAGTGCGGCGCCGCTCACTGCCTTGGGGAGCTGGCGATGCAGCCAGAGTGCGGCGCCGCTCACTGCCTTGGGGAGCTGGCGATGCAGCCAGAGTGCGGCGCCGCGCACTTTTGGTTGCTCACTCTGTGAGTCTGCGTGTGGTGGCTGGGGGCTGACTTCGGTCACTGTCTTGGACAGCAAGAACTTGTGAGTGCTGGAGGCGCGTGGCGGGAGTCACAGGTTCGGATGTTGTGCGAGGAGTATGTTCGAATCGCTCGGCAGGAGATTCAAATGCTCGGCTTAGGTACTCACTTCATCGCTGCAGCCTTACCTCCACCGGAAGCACCGCTGCAGCCTTACCCTCCACCGGAAGCACCGCTGCAGCCTTACCCTCCACCGGAAGCACCGCTGCAGCCTTACCCTCCACCGGAAGCACCGCTGAAGGGGTCGACTGGAGAGGCACGTGGCGGTGGTGGGGAACAAACCCGGGGGCGAGGGGGGACAATAGCCCGTCCCCTCGAGGTGTGACGCTTCTCAACGTGGCTGACATCAAGCAGGATGCAGCCTGGATGCCACTGTGTGGTGTGCATGCACTCGGACACCGCAGCCTTGTGTGGTGGGGGGTTTGGTTTACACCGAAGCAGACACAAATGTAGTCTCTATTTTAGCCTAAATTTTGCTGATATATCAAGGCCCGCATTGCTCATTTGATGCGCAGCAACAAGCGATGCGCATCCTATGCTACAAGGCTCACAATATATAAGGCCCGACACAGCAGCAGCATCGCTCGGCTTCATTCTGCTGTCACAATTTCGGTGTCAAGTTGAGCTGCAATTTTAGAGCAGCAAAGTTTCGGTGTTCATCTCCGCCATGCAGCCCCCGATCGAGTGCGCAAGTGGTGACATGCTAAATCTGAATTTCCTTAGGAGGACTTGGCGGGGGGGGGTTCGGGCGCTCATAGTCAACCGTAAAAAACCCAAGAAGCCGAAGAAGGGACTCAGGTGCGCGTCTAGGCTCCGAGGGGCGTTACTTAGGGTGTTACCAAGGCTTGAGGGAGCTGAAAGCCGTGCCTGCGGGGTTGAAAGGAGAGCGAAGAATGGGGTGGTGAATGGAGAGGCACGGGTACAAGAATGATGGCAAGAAGGGACTGAGGTTGAGAATCGGGAGGGCTGCTGGGAAAAGATTCGGGGCGCGGCATGAAAGAGAAACTGGAGGGTCTCGAGAGTGTGGGAAGGCACGAGGGCCTTTGCAAGTTGAGGGCTGGAGAGTGATGGGGGAGCGGGGAGGAAGGGGAGTAAGGAAGCAAAGTTGAGGGCTGAGGGTGAAGGGGGAGCCGGAGGAAGGGGAGGCGGGCATGTTGAGGCTGGGAGGAGCAATGTGGAGCGGGAGGAAGGGGTATGGAATCAAGTTGAGGCTGCAGGGTGAAGGGGGAGCGGGAGGAAGGGGAGTATGAATCAAGTTGAGGGCTGGAGATGAAGGGGAGCGGGAGGAAGGGGAGTAAGGAAGCAAGTTGAGGCTGCAGAGGAAGGGAAGTGGAGAAGGGTATAAGGAAGCAAAAGTTGAGGGCTGAGAGTGAAGGGGGAGCATGGGAGGAAGGGGAGTAAGGAATCATGTTGAGGGCGCAGGGTTGGCTACTTCAGCAGCGACTTCGGCAACGCGCCTGTTGGCCGGCTCTTCGTGCGTTCGCGTCCATCCGCCACCTTTCCAGGACCAAGCATGCTCGGCTGCTTTGTAATGCAATTTGAAATACTCTGCACAGATTGGAATTTTCTTGAATTTCTTTTTGACGAGATAATTCCTAACGGCGATGGAGGAGCGCTTGGTTGAGGAATGACTGTGAGGTGCTCGGCGTGATGGGAGGGACCCCCAGGCATCCGTCCCATCACACCACAGCTCCGGCAACTCGGTGACGCCCCTTCTGTATGTCCTCAACCCACCAGACGGCAGGTCAGCTCCTGCTCGTTGCCCCCCCCTCCTAGCAGACGACAACGGGAGGCGCAGGCGAGGGAGGGAGCTCCCGGCATCTGATAGTGATTCAGGAGCACTGGTGGGGGAGGCGTATAGCAGTTGGCTGTCGGAGGTTAACACACGCTTGAAGGGGAGAGGGTCCTCTCACGGAGGATCCTTGCTATCTTCTTGATTTGACGGAGGATCCTTGCTATCTTTTTAATCTAACGGAGGACCCTTGCTATCTTCTTGATTTGTGGAGGATCCTTGCTATCTTTTTATCTAACGGAGGATCCTTGCTATCTTCTTGATCTGACGGAGGATCCTTGCTATCTTCTTGATTTGACGGAGGATCCTTGCTATCTTTTTTATCTAACGGAGGATCCCTGCTATCTTCTTGATCTGACGGAGGATCCCTGCTATCTTCTTGATCCGACGGAGGATTATACCTGTGAGTTGTTTGCAGCTACTATCGCCACCGTGTGGAGGAGGGTGCCGCAACGGTGGTACCCCTTGCCGGCCTCACCAACCAGAACGCAGCGCAGCGCATTAATGCAGACGGTGACAACCAAACCACCCCATCTCCCCCTGTACCTTCCCATCTCCCTGTACCTTCCCCATCTCCCCTGTACCCTTCCCATCTCCCCCTGTGCCCTTCCCATCTCCCCTGTACCCTTTCCATCTCCCCTTGTGCCCTTCCCATCTCCCCCTGTGCCCTTTTCCCACCTCCCCCTGTGCCCTTCCCATCTCCCCTGTACCCTTTTCCCACCTCCCCCTGTACCCTTTTTCCCATCTCCCCCTGTACCCTTCCCATCTCCCCCTGTACCCTCCCTTCCCATCTCCCCTGTACCCTTCCCATCTCCCCTGTACCCTCTTCCCATCTCTCCCTGTACCCTTCCCATCTCCCTGTACCCTTCCCATCTCCCCTGTACCCTTCCCTCATCTCCCCTGTACCCTTCCCATCTCCCCTGTACCCTTCCCATCTCCCCTGTTTCCCTCCGTATTATTTGTGTACGCGCCGGTACTCTGTTGTGTGCATCTATGGAATTGTGGCACGCGATACTGAAGAACGGCGCGGGGGGCTCTGATACGAAGAACGGCTCTCGGAGGAGTCCCCCGTCCCCCTGTCCGGGTGTGCTGCCGTGCTCAGTGTTGGGGTTTCACGGAGCCTCCCTCATGCCCCCATGGAAGTGGAGGGTCATGGGTGAGATTCTGCTGCGGTTCTGACAGAAGCGCCTCTCAATCGTTGCAGCATTAGAGGACCGTGTGCTGGAAGAGGTTCAAGGGAGCAAGGGGTTGCTGTGGGGGGCGGGGGGAGGGCACAATTCAATCAGACGTGCACATTCTCGTGGATTTGCTTGGTGAGCACATGGCCAGCTCCCCCCTCTCCTGCAACGCCCTCTGTGGGTCACCAGGCTGGCACATGGCCAGCTCCCCCCCCCGTCCCCCTGCAACGCCCTCTGGGCGCCCATAAAGCTGAGGCTCTGGTTGGTACCAGAACAGCCGAGGACAACCGGCCGCCGGCGAGCTTGCACCTTCTCAGGCAAGGCATGCTCCTCACACCCGCTGACCTCGGGCTGTGAGCACTCAAGACACCCGTAGAGGCCACAGCTATGCGGGCTGACGTGGCAGAGAGGGCGAGGAGCCGCAATGCCGCATTCATTCCCCGGGTGATTTATCCACGTGCTGGAGGGGCAGGAACTGGCCTAGGACTCGCTGCCCATGGGGAGGGTGGGGGGAGGTGGGGCTATGCGGTGGAGAATTCGCCGGGGAGGGGAGGGATTTGTGGTGCAGGATTCATTGCCCCTCGGGCAAGGGGGAAAGGATGCAGTACAGGATTCACTGCTCTATGGGCAGGATTCACCGCTGGGGGCTATGCCATGCAGCGCGAGCATATTTTGGCATTGACGCCGGCGCCTGTCATTGTCAACTTCTTGGGCTACCCGGGCACCTCTGGTGCGGAGCCTTGAATTCAGCTGCATGCTTAGGGCCACCTGATAATTGGCAGGCATCGCGTGTCACTCGCTACATGCCAATTGGCCCCACTGCACACACTGTGGGCTCCGCTGCACCCTCGGTGAGACTCGCGCGCTGCGGGCTCCGCTGCACCCTCAGTGAGACTCGCGCGCTGCGGGCTCCGCTGCACCCTCAATGAGGCTCGCGCGCTGCGGGCTCCGCTGCACCCTCGGTGAGGCTCGCGCGCTGCGGGCTCAGCTGCACCCTCAGTGAGGCTCGCGCGCTGCGGGCTCCGCTGCACCCTCGGTGAGGCTCGCGCGCTGCGGGCTCCGCTGCACCCTCGGTGAGACTCGCGCGCTGCGGGCTCCGCTGCACCCTCGGTGAGGCTCGCGCGCTGCGGGCTCCGCTGCACCCTCGGTGAGGCTCGCGCGCTGCGGGCTCCGCTGCACCCTCGGTGAGACTCGCGCGCTGCGGGCTCCGCTGCACCCTCAGTGAGGCTCGCGCGCTGCGGGCTCCGCTGCACCCTCGGTGAGACTCGCGCGCTGCGGGCTCCGCTGCACCCTCGGTGAGACTCGCGCGCGGCAGGCTCCGCTGCACCCTCATTGAGCTCCGCTGCATCCTCACCCACAACCCAGAAGCATCCAACCAAAAAGCAGTCTGCGGATTCTTAATCCCATCCAACTTCCAATTCCCGCCGCTCACGCCTGGGCTGTGACCATCAGCGTCGATGTGTTAGCCGATCCCCACATTGCCTTGGGGATGAGCATTGTGGGCCGGGATTGATGCGGCTCCGTGACAATAGGGGCGAGGAGTACCAAAGAAACGACCCAGTACGCGGTGGTGGACCGAGTCATTGTTACGCCTGAGATGCAGCCACAGTTCACCGAACAGCTGTTGTACATGCCGCACTCCTACCAGGCACAACCCGTCGGCCGAATCCATCTCCAGGCAGCCGCTGCCCTCCCATTAGAGGCACCAATCAGCCCTCAGTCCCTAAAATTGGGGTGCAGCACAAAATTGGGGTGCAACACGTAGCAGTAGTCCCACGTTAAGGCCCCCGGACCTCACGAGGTGTGGAGCCAGGGTGATGAAAGATCAGCATGCATCATGTTTGGGGGGGAGGCTCTCGGGGAGCTCACACATTCTGAGCTTAGGGTACGGCTGATCATGCTGCGCTCCATGTGAGGGGGAGCCAGGGGGGTGGCTTATGGAGTGTTGAGTCGTGAGGGCCCCTGAGTAACATGCGCTCTTTGTGGGGGGAGGCTGATGGGGGGAGGCTCCGCCAGGTGAACGACATGGCTATGGTACAGGCGCGTGCGGATGTGCACCAGCAGCAGGTCGGATCCGGAGGCCTCGGATCGGGTGGCGCTGCTGCGCGGCGCGCGGCGCACGGGTTGCCGGAGAACGCAGTCGTGTTCGCGCACTTCAACACACTGCGCAAGGTGGACCCGGCGGTTCGACACGTGGCTGAACATTGTGCACCGCGTGCCACACTCGGTGCTGTGGCTTCTTCGACTCCCTAGCCATGCTGCGGAAACCCTTCTTGTGCGCCTTCCACCCATCCATGCCCCTGCCCTTGCCGCTTCCAACATCCCTGCCCCTGCCCTCGTCCTCTCTGGCATCCTCCACGATCCTCGCCTTCCACCCACCCGCCTGCTTGGCCGCATGCCACCCACTTTCCGCCCTCACCTTACACGCTCGCCTTCATGCCCATGCCTATATGAGTGCCCTGTATCATGCCCATGCCTACATGAGTGCCCTGTATTATGCCCATGCCTATATACTTGCGATGGGCCACCCATGGAGGAGCGCAATCTCCAAGGAAGACTAGAAGATGCTATGTTGGTCATCTTGGTTGGAGTTGTAGCTGGGACACTGCGTCACGCTTGGATCTTGCAAATAGTGGTATAGACGGTCAGCATGCGAGAGGAGGTAGAGTTGGCAGGAGGCAGAGGTTTGCATGGACTGGGGCTTGTGTGGGGAGAGGGTTAAGGTCCGCAGCAAGAGGCGGCGGCGCGAGGTCTGAAGTCCCGTGTTGTCTTCGGCGAGCCCCTGCCTCCCGAGCAGCACTTGCTGAGGTGAGGGCCACGTAGCTATGGGCTGGCCGAGGCCTCGGGTGATGGTGATGCTCTTCCCTTGGACTGCCCAGCAGCGCTATCCTCTAAAGCTAAATGCAGCGCACTGCGCACTGGCACTCCATGCAGGCCATGAAGAATGAGCCAACATGTGGCGGGAAATCCCAGCGCTTGACCTGCCATTTCCCACGGCGGATCTCCCTCCTCACTCCTGAAGCCCGCCTCCCATTTGACCTGCCGATGCCTCCGCTGTCGCCTGCCATTGCCTCCGCCGTCGGATCATGAAGCTTGCACTCGACTGGTCGATGCCTGCTGGAGTGCGATGTCGAGATTGCGCGAGCCAGCAGTGGATGTGCTCACTGCAGGTGTGCCCTCGCTGACCTGTTCCTCGACTCACTCCAGTACAACGCGCACACCACTGCCACAGACGCGTTGTGGGCAGGAGTCCCCATTATCACCCTTCCAGGTATGCCCCCATCATCACAATTCTGAGCTCTCCTATGGATGGTAGCAGGAGGAGCTTTACGGGTGTCATGAGCAGCAGCAGGACTGTGGTATTGGGATGCTAATAGAAACTTTTCTTGAGGGCTGATGAGCATCGGCAGTGACTATCAAGTAAGAGGGAGTTCTCGTTGGTTGTCGTCGATTCTGTGGGATCTTGGGGTCAGCAGCTGAGATCAGCGGTTACTAGCAGCAGGAGGAGGGAGGACGCCATTGGTAGCGCCGTTAGCAGCTGGAGGACTTCAGCAGTCGGTGGAGGTCTGATAAAGTTGGTGGTCACCATTGCCGATAGGGGCAAATCGGCAGAGATGTCGTCAGATTCCATGATCGCATTGGTGAATATCGTCAGTTGTTGCAGAACGTGATGGCAAGTGGGGTGCGTCAGCGGTGCATGTGATCATTTGGAAGCCGTCGGCAGTTGTTTGTTTTACGTTCCACACTAAAAGTGCAGATGGAAAAACCGGTCAAAACACGTAGAGCCTAGCCAGATCGGCAACTCTGAAAGTGTATATAGACGCTCGTGTTGTGTGGCCAAGTACGCTTTGTTGTTTGAAGGGCACGCTTGGCATCCAGAACACGCAGAGGGAGCAGAATCCACTTTAGCATGTGGCGTCTCTTTGTGGCATTATGCCTCGTTGCACCTGCACGTGGAGAATCTGTCTGCTGAAAACATCAATGAGTCCAATTCAGGTCGTTTTGTACTGGTTCACGCTATGGTATAGCTCAACAGCAAGGTTTGTTTCTGTTTGGGCTGGGATGGATATTATTGTCAGGCGGAATGATGCAGTCGAGGGTAGCCGCGGGCCTTATCGAGGCTATTGGTGTGCCTGAGCTCGTTGTCACATCCATGAAGGAATATGAAGATTATGCCGTAGCTCTGGCTACATCAGGCTAGAATATCTCGTAGCTGGTAGAAATGAAATATTACTGCTGAGGGATCAGAAGGGAATACAGGCAGTCACAGAGGTAATATTTTTCAATGGATACTTATGTGTACCTGTTCGGAGGCACAAACAAGTATTGTGAACAATGTGTGTGCTGATCCGTTGTGGCTGGAGCATGGTCGAGCAATGATCGCTTGCCCGTATCATCGTGCATATATCTTTATGAATGTACCGTGCACTGACTCTAGTGTGCAGGGAATGGAGGTTAGGTGTAAAGAGATGCACATCAGGGTCACTATTCAGGTACATTGTCGATGTCAATATACTCCATGTGGTCTTTACCGTTTTGAATGTCTTTATGATTGCCTCCGGCATCGCCCATGTCAAGTGGCGGGGTTTTCCCCATGCGCACTTGCCGGAATAATAATGCTTAAATGGAGATGCAAAACACCAGCTTTGATGTCACGTTTGCGCAAAATGGCAAGCCGGTGATTTCCTGGTATGTGCATTGCTTTTGCAGAGCTAACGTAATCCGGCTGAGGTAAGATGAAGTCGTCGTATGCTTTATGTTTTCGCATTAGGGATCATGTCCAAATTGCTGTGAGCTCAGAAACGAAGGTCAAGCGACCACACCTTGTTCGTCACTTCGCTGCATAATCATGTAGTGGCGTCTCTCAGGCATTCACAACACCTTATCGAATTAACCTTCCCGAACCGATCCTAGAAGAGTAAGGAACATGATGTGCCTACGCCAGGTCTGGCTCATTGTGAAACGTCAGATGCTGAAATACGATGATACAGCAAGGGTGCAGGCACTGGATATACCACGTGTGTACTCCGTGCACAGCAACACCAAGACAAAATGCTAGAAATGGGTCAGGAATTAGTTGTTGCTCTAAGTGGTTTTGACTCCTCCCAAATACCATTCCGCAAATCGATATAAAATTTCACCAACACCAATCGCATTGATCGCAAATCCAACTGCTAGATCTGTTCATTGTGATCAGATGTTGATATTCACTGGTCGAATTTACATAATGATGTTCACATGCATTATTATGAAGGGTTAAGCCATGTACACGGTCTGCCTACACACTACGTTTTATCAAACGGCATTTGTCTACAAGCATACTAGTGTTAAATCAATTGCCTACACGCATAATAGGATTTTCGGCATTTGCCTACGCGCATAAGAGACTTCATACGAGGCACGCGCATCGCGGACGGGTGAGCAGCGGATCGGATTGTCACCACCGCCGTGATCTAAGGGGTGACACAAGGCGGAACTGAATCTCCCATGGGAAGATCAAGCTCCCCATGAATGAAATCAGGACCGCTCGAGTGCTTTCGGAACGATAACATAAATTGTTCTAAAGTTGTAACATACTAAAGTTATAAAACTAGAACCAGTATCGGTCACACCGCCGATTATTGGACACGTACTTACTAGTCACTATCGCAGGATGGACACATATGACTCAAGGGCCATAACCGGTACTACTGGTCAGAGTTACACGAGCAGATCTCCGCACCCCTTCACATGGGGTCGAAATTGATTTTCAAAAATCGCCCAATAAGCAATATCGATTCTTAGAATTCTGCAGTCGGTCGCATTAATGTAGGCACCACTGCCTACCGTAACACCCGTAACACAATGCATGTTATTTTCCGAACATGGGTCACTTTGTCACCCCTCGTCTGAGTTGTAGGAGACCGCCCCGTACCGATCGCCTGGGAGATTGCGCATGGCGTGGTCTGGGCGCTGGTTGGGCGTGGGGCCCCGCCCCGTGTCGGCGCAGGGCGCTGGCGCTCAAAGGGAAGAGAAGCGGGCACATATCTGCAGAGTCAGGGCCTCGCCGCAGCCTGAGGGGGGAGAAGCGGGCACATACCTGCAGAGTCAGGGCCTCACGCAGCCTGGGGGGAGAGAAGCGGGCACATCGACCTGCAGAGTCCGGGCCTCACGCAGCCTGAGGGATACCTATTCATATCAATCGATCGTGTTTTGGGGTATTTCATATTGATATATCGATATCGGTCTCCCCCGGTCATATCAATATCCGAAATCCGATTTCGCGACATGTGCCAGGGGGCACGACGCCTTAAGCACTTGGGGAATAGAGACTCCGTACCGTAGAGTGCTGGCCCGACTCGATATCGATCCGCGATCCGATAGCTCGAGTATGCTCATGAGACATGTGTGAGATAGAAATGCACATATAGGAGGAACGGGGGAAGAGCTCGGCCTGCTGTTAAAAACTAAGAAAAATGTCTTCGGACGTGCACCTAAATCTGGCCCTGACCCGGTGATATAATATAAAAAGAAATATGTACCTTTACATAGCTCTCCCAAAAAGACATATGAAATAACATACAGAGTGGCCCTGACCCACGAGTGTGTAGCATAGTGCCCCAGGCACAATTGGTATCCCAGGCGTAGAGAGCTGTGTTCCTTGCGCAGGTTTCGGTAGATGTGGGCCTGTCGGGTTGTGGAGTATCGCTTCCGCGTTAATTCTGAGATTGGCTCGCGCCCTGCTTAGCCGTGACACCTGACTTTTGCTGTTTGACGAGGTTGTAGCCGAACCCATGTTTTTCCCACAGTTTGTATGATGTTTACCTTTGTGAATTCGACCTGCGCAGGCTGTGGCAACGTTGAATTCCCCGAACGGACCTGTGTGACAGGTTGTGGGAATTTACGGCTGACGGCGCAACAGCTTGAGTCCAGACACCTGACTGCACCCTTTTGACAACATTGCAGCCGAACGCATGTTTTCCCCTCAGTTTGTATTGTGTTTGTCTTTGTGAATTCGACCCATGCGGGCGTTGGCAGCGGTGGATTTCCCGACGGGCCTGTATGACAGGTTGGGGGAATTCATGGTTGGCGACGCGCCAGCTCGGGTCTGGACACCTGACCCATGCCTTTTTGCCATGCGTGTGCTCGAAGCACGCCTTTGCCCGCAGTTTCTTTCATAATTTTCGACGTGAACTCGTGCTTGGCTGCTCGAAGGGCACCAACTAGGCCTTGTGGCAGGTTGGGGGCATTCACCGCAGAAGCCGCTCGTGCCGCGACCTGGGCGCACGACACGCGAGCCGCAGTGAATGCCCAATTGCAAAGTGTTGTTTTGTTCTGCTGGAACGGTGTCACCTAACAAGGTCCCGAACCTCTTCGTTAGACCAGGAATATATTTATAAAAAACTTGCCCTCCAATGCCACACCCACATCTCAAACCCAAAATCCCTCACAACACCCCACACTCAACCACAACAGAGATACACCGCCATTTTAGCACCCAGCAATACCCCCACGCCCCGCCAGCCCCTACATTGCCGCCCCTTGTTCATAATCGCGACAACATTTCAGCCAGCTAACAGCTGGCAAGATGCGGTGAAACTCTGTACGTAAGTTAATTGTGGCTAAGGTGAAGGCTAGCTGGCTGGAGCTTGGCGGTCAGTTGAAGTGCCGATTGAAGGAATCCACGGTGTCGATCGGAAAGCCGGCCAGTCCTCATCGTCGTCAAGGAGAGCGTGCATGGCGACCGGCTCTGCCTCATAGGTGAAGTCTCCGCTCGCGGGGTGCGAAGCCATGTCAGCGGGATGCGGCTTCGCCGCTGGCTCGGCAACATCGGCATCGGAGTCCGCCGCGGCGTGATCAAGCGGCGGAGGCGGGTCAGGGACAGGAGCGATGAAGGTCATTACCGACCCGACCGGCTCAGGGTCGGCCGGTGCGGGGTCGGTCTGCTCGTCCGTCACCACCACAGACTGCGCGGAGGCACCACCAGCTGCCCGGAGGGACGCCATGGCCGACGCAAAATCTCGCGGCAGCGGTCGATTGCCCACAGGCAGAGCCGAGGGAGGGGCACGTGTGGGGGAGAATGCCGCCACACAAGTGTAAGGGCACAGGCCCTTAGTCCCAGGGTGAGGGTTAGTGAGGCCCCACAGCCGGAAACAGGTGATGCATGATGGGAACCCGACACTCTTCCACCTCTTCAGCGGTGAGCCATGGGGGTCCACCCGCCACTCACCAACACACTTGATGCTGTAGCCGGGCTTCTTGTCCACGGTGACGGAGTTGAAGGACGGCTGCTTCTGTCGATCACCACCACCACCACCACCAGACGAGGAAGTGTCGGCGGGGGTGGCAAATGCCAACTCCTCCTTCCACACCGTGCGCACACGCAAGCACAGTGTGGAGAAGGAGAAAGGGGCACCAGCTCGAAGGTCGCGGATGACGTTGACGTACAGCGGGTTGACGAAGGGCGTCTGCTTGGCGGAGTCGGCCAGGATGTGCCAGAGGTCTCTGACGCGCTTGGACTCGCTGTAGTCGGGGTTGATGCGGGCGTGCTTGTCGCCCAAGGTGCGGATGGTCGTGAGCTGAGGGGCGGGGTCCTTGTGCTCGTCGATGATGACGGAACGCATCTTCACCCAGTAGCGGTCGGTGTCGGAGTCAGGGACGCCCTCGACCTCAAACCGTAGTCGTTGGAGAATGTAGCGGCCGTCACCAGGATGGGAGCGCGCAGCCTCGGAGTAGAGGGATAACGCCGTCCCACGAAGTAGGACTGGAAGGATCGTGAAGATGATCTCGTTGAGAACGACGTGGTAAAAGTCGTAGTCGTGCTCGAGGTCGAGGAGCTTGGAGAACTCCGTGAAGGACACAGGGTACAAAACATGTCTGAAGGCAGCGAGCAAAGCAGTAAAATCGGTGTCTGCGGAGTCGTTGTCAAGGGTATAGCCATTTTTAGGGTTAAACCCTCCAGGACGCAAAATGGTGACGATGTCGGTGGAGTACGTGAAAGCGTAAGACAATTGTACAAGGTACTCGTCCTCCCTCCCCTCCTCCACCGGCGTGGACAAGAGGACCGACGGGTCGTTGAAGAACATGAAAGGCGTGGGCGAAGGACGCAATGAGGAAGGACGCGAACGTAGAGACGCGGTAGAAACAATGCGTCTCGGTCGTGTCGGACCCGGCGTCGTAGTGCCAGAATTTCCAAGGGGCGGAGAAGGAGTAGCACTAGCCCGTCGTGCCGATCGAAGCGCCTCTGCGACAGTGACGACATCGAGTTCGGTTGAAACCGTATACCGACATACGGTTAATTTTCAGGCGACGCACTCGATACCGTCGGCTCTAGAAAAAATGCGATACCGTGTGACATCGTCACCGTCGGTTGAAATTGGGCAGCGCCCTCGGGGAAAACCGTAATCGATGCGTGAATTTCCATGACGATACCGCAACCGTCGATTCAAATCGGGTTTCGATATCGGCCATGCAACCGATACCGTGGAAACCGATGGCATCAGTGTATGCGACCGTTGGACCGAGGATGGCATGGCAGTGGCTCCAGGTCCAAGCCGCCGTCAGCAAGGATCCGTGCCCTTCTTATCTATCGCTTGCTGTCTTTGCTGTGTTTGTGACACGCGACTAAGGTCTCCCAAATTCAAAGCCCACGCCACTCTCACTTATGAATTTGGTGCCTCTGCGCTGTTCGGACCAGTTTTCAAGCTGAGAAGTTAAATGAATATTTGCTGTACTGTGATATTTCCTTAGCTGACGAAAACCGCAGTTCACTCGAAATGTTCGAGGGAAATGAAATGACGATACCGAAACCGACGGTATACGTAGCATCACGACGCCGCGAGAAACCGTAACCGATGATAACGAGTATGTCGCGAACTCGAACACGTAAAGATGAAATAAGTGACGATACCGCACGGCATCGATACCGCCAAGACAGTTCGAGCCTCGAAACCGTCGAGGACGATTTTGAACTCGATGTCGTCACTGCTCTGCGAGGGTGTGGCGTTGGCATTGGCGTTGTTGAGACATGGGAAGGAAATAGCCGGCCAGGGTGAAGGAACAAGAGGGAAAGAGGGAATTTTGGCCGGAGGAAACCGTGGAAAACCAATCTCGTTGACGGTAGGCAGCCCACGATGTGTCCGCAAGGAAATCGGTTGCGGTGAATGCGCTTAAACCGGAAGGTACTTTAGAGGGAACTTTAGAATTGGCAAATAGCCAAAGCGAGCCGATGCCTACCGAAACACCACTTAGCGTGAAGTGGGTCGATAACCTGACAGAAAGAGTGATATGAGAGTATATATATATAATGAATATATACACACGATAAAGTCACAGAATCACACAGTGCCGGGTGCTCGGAAACGGAATAGTATTAAACTGGGAAGGCAGACATACGGACTGTCTATCTAACTAGAGAAGGCTAAAGTGACGGAGACACGGTCACGGGTGACACATGCCACACATAGTGAGGGGTGAAGCAAGGAGAAGCAGGCCCCCATACAGTGGGGGGGAAATCGGCTTCCCCGTGACTATTAAATATCTCTATGACAGCTAATCGAAAGAAGAAATGACGTCGATCAGAATCTAATGTGATATAAAAGTGACGAAAATGATAAATAATATAATCTCAATTGACCGTTGGGTTTTACGAGAAAGAACGATGCTTATTTATCGTGTGGCGATGCACATTTCAATTAGCAACACTTCACACACACACACACCTCCCCCCCAAAAAAAAAGTAATGTAAGCGGCCCCACTTTGTGGGGCTCGGCCATGGGCCTGCAGCTTCATTTTTTGTCCCCAGAGTTTTTCAAGTGGCCGCGGCCGCGAGGGTCGACGTTACAGTTGATCGAAGAGGCTCGGAGAAACTCTGGTATGTCTTGGCAAAAGCGCTCAAATGCCCGTGTTCGCTATCTCTTTTCCACGGAACAGATTCACGAAAAACAGCCTCAGGGGCTGATAAGATAATTTATTGCAAGTTGTGTAGTTAATGATTTGAAGAAAACTCGCCGGAATATTGAAGTTAAGGCATCTAACTATTATTTCTTCTTGCTCGCTTGCGAACGGGAGCCCTCTAGGGCCCTTTAATAGGCGTGGCGGATAGGGTACTTTCGCAGATTTGCGCAAGCTAACCGTGGACACGATGATTGATTAATCGGTGTATACTTCACGGAATGGAGCAATCTCGACGGCATCTTGAAGGTATGATATCTAGCTAATTTTCTTTTTGCTCGCTTGCGAACGGGAGGCTTCTAGGGCCCTTTAATAGGCAAGGCTGATAGGGTACTTTGGCAGATTCGCGCAAGCTAAGCGTGGACTAGATTATTGATTAAGCGCTGTAGAGTTAACGGAATGGAGCAATCTCAACGGCATATTGAAGGTAAGGGTCCCACCTAACATATTTTCTATTGCAAGTAGTCATGAAAGTTGTGTAGAGGGTCCAAACGTAGAGGGCTGATAGGGTATGTCCGCAGATGCGGCATTAACCCCAACGAGCGAGAACGAGCACTCCAACCTCCATAGTTAACGGAATCGAGCAATCTCAACGGCATATTGAAGGTAAGGGTCCCACCTAGCATATTTTCTATTGCAAGTAGTCATGAAAGTTGTGTAGAGGTCGCCAACGTTGAGGGCTGATAGGGTATGTCCGCAGATGCGGCATTAACCCCAACGAGCGAGAACGAGCACTCCAACCTCCATAGTTAACGGAATCGAGCAATCTCAACGGCATATTGAAGGTAAGGGTCCCACCTAGCATATTTTCTATTGCAAGTAGTCATGAAAGTTGTGTAGAGGTCGCAAACGTTGAGGGCTGATAGGGTATGTTCGCAGATGCGGCATTAACCCCAATGAGCGAGAACGAGCACTCCAACCTCCATAGTTAACGGAATCGAGCAAGCTCAACGGCATATTGAAGGTAAGGGTCCCACCTAGCATATTTTCTATTGCAAGTAGTCATGAAAGTTGTGTAGAGGTCGCAAACGTTGAGGGCTGATAGGGTATGTTGGCAGATTGGAGCATGGCCACCCCAAACGAGATTGAGTCCCCAAGGCTCTATAGTTAGTCAAATCGAGCAAGCTCAACGGCATATTGAAGGTAAAGGTCCTTTCTAGCATATTTTCTATTGCAAGTAGTCATGAAAGTTGTGTAGAGGTCGCCAACGTTGAGGGCTGATAGGATATGTTGGCAGATTGGAGCATGGCCACCCCAAACGAGATTGAGTCCCCAAGGCTCTAAAGTTTGTCAAATCGAGCAAGCTCAACGGCATATTGAAGGTAAAGGTCCTAACTATCATATTTTCTATTGCAAGTAGTCATGAAAGTTGTGTAGAGGTCGCAAACGTTGAGGGCTGATAGGGTATGTTGGCAGATTGGAGCATGGCCACCCCAAACGAGATTGAGTCCCCAAGGTTCAAAACTTAGTCAAATCGAGCAAGCTCAACGGCATATTGAAGGTAAGGCTCTCCCCTACTGCTTTAAGTCGTGAACTAGTCATGAAACTGATGCACACTTGCCCAATGTTGATGGCTCATGGGATATGTTTGCAGGGTGGAGCATCCCCTCGTGGAGTGAGAATGAGCACCCCGGGTTGAATTTTTTAGTGCTTTCAGCAAACCAAACGGCAAATAAAAGGTGTGGGCTTCCCCAATATCGCCTCGATATGAGAGTGTGTGTGGGGGGCTTATGGTGCTCACGCAACGGCTTGTTTAGCTTGGAAGGGTAGGGTTTGGCGCGAAAGCATAAGGCGTGCACTCAGCCTCTTTTTGGGTTTGGTATTGTGCACAAAGATTTGGGACATGAGTTAGGTGACGTTTTCCATCCTGTGGTACAGGCTGTGGTGAACATGTGGGTATAAGGATGGGTGTAGGGGGCTTAGTGAGCTCCCGGGGGGGTCCATTTAGGCTAGGGGTGTAGGGTTAGGTGCATTTGCATGTAGCGTGTCATCAGCTGTCATATGGTTTAGGTTATGGTGACCGAGGCAGGGAAATTGGCACATGATGCATGGCACCGGCTTAAAGTGCAGGATGTGGTGAACATGTGGGTATAAGGATGGGTGTAGGGGGCTTAGTGAGCTCCCGGGGGGGTCCATTTAGGCTAGGGGTGTAGGGTTAGGTGCATTTGCATGTAGCGTGTCATCGGCAGTCATACATTTTAGGGTATGGTGACCGAGGCAGGGAAATTGGCACATAATGCATGGCACCAGCTTAAAGTGCAGGCTGTGGTGAACATGTGGGTATAAGGATGGGGGTAGGGGGCTTAGTGAGCTCCCGGGGGGGTCCATTTAGGCTAGGGGTGTAGGGTTAGGTGCATTTGCATGTAGCGTGTCATCAGCTGTCATACAATTTAGGGTATGGTGACCGAGGCAGGGAAATTGGCACATAATGCATGGCACCCGCTTAAAGTGCAGGCTGTGGTGAACATGTGGGTATAAGGATGGGTGTAGGGGGCTTTGAGAGCTCCCGGGGTGGTTCCTTTAGGCTAGGGGTGTAGGGTTAGGTGCATTTGCATGTAGCGTGTCATCAGCTGTCATACATTTTAGGGTATGGTGACCGAGGCAGGGAAATTGGCACATGATACATGGCACCGGCTTAAAGTGCAGGCTGTGGTGAACATGTGGGGTATAAGGATGGGTGTAGGGGGCTTAGTGAGCTCCCGGGGGGGTCCATTTAGGCTAGGGGTGTAGGATTAGGTGCATTTGCATGTAGCGTGTCATCGGCTGTCATACAGTTTAGGGTATGGTGACCGAGGCAGGGAAATTGGCACATGATGCATGGCACCGGCTTAAAGTGCAGGCTGTGGTGAACATGTGGGTTTAAGGATGGGTGTAGGGGGCTTAGTGAGCTCCCGGGGGGGTCCATTTAGGCTAGGGGTGTAGGGTTAGGTGCATTTGCATGTAGCGTGTCATCAGATGTCATACAATTTAGGGTATGGTGACCGAGGCAGGGAAATTGGCACATGATGCATGGCACCAGCTTAAAGTGCAGGCTGTGGTGAACATGTGGGTATAAGGATGGGTGTAGGGGGCTTAGTGAGCTCCCGGGGGGGTCCATTTAGGCTAGGGGTGTAGGGTTAGGTGCATTTGCATGTAGCGTGTCATCAGCTGTCATACATTTTAGGGTATGGTGACCGAGGCAGGGAAATTGGCACATGATGCATGGCACCGGCTTAAGGTGCAGGCTGTGGTGAACATGTGGGTATAAGGATGGGTGTAGGGGGCTTAGTGAGCTCCCGGGGGGGTCCATTTAGGCTAGGGGTGTAGGGTTAGGTGCATTTGCATGTAGCGAGTCATCAGCTGTCATATGGTTTAGGGTATGGTGACCGAGGCTGGGAAATTGGCACATGATGCATGGCACCGGCTTAAAGTGCAGGATGTGGTGAACATGTGGGTATAAGGATGGGTGTAGGGGGCTTAGTGAGCTCCCGGGGGGGTCCATTTAGGCTAGGGGTGTAGGGTTAGGTGCATTTGCATGTAGCGTGTCATCAGCTGTCATACAATTTAGGGTATGGTGAC